>SMSR01009875.1:19025-30213 GCA_019453355.1 Ceratina japonica
CGAGCCGCGGCCGTTTCCCGGTTATCGGACTCCGTCCGTCACCGATTACGGCTCGATTATAGCGGTTACGGCCGCTTAACGATGTCATCCTCGAAGAGCGACCGCGACCTGCCGTCTCCGCGAGGAATTCGTTCTCCGGGCTCCTTCGACGGAGTCCGAAGGGTGAACGAAATTTTTCGTGAATGGATGGGACGATTTGAAATCGGATTTTCAATCGAACTCGTAGAGAAGTTTTCCGACCGGGATTCGAGTACTCATCCGTAGAAGGGTTTTCCTTTGGCATAGGTGCACGCGAGCGCGCGTAGTGCGTGCAAACGAAAGACCCCAGCTCGTCGAAAAAGGCGTCCGGGAAGGGGGACGGGAGAAACGGGCAGGACGAATGGAAAAGCCGCACGAGACGAAACGAAACGAGCAACAGCTACGCGCGCAACACCCGGGGCCGTGGTATCGGCATGAATGAATAAACAGGGGCATAAACAGGCTGCTTAAAATTAGCTGTTACGAAGCGAGCGAATTGCATTTAAGATACTATCGACCGGTCAAAGTGTTGTAGAGTAGTAAGGTGGCGGCGATGGGGTCGGGTGGTGGTAGTCGACGGTGGTCGTCGTCGGTGCCGGTGGTTCCGCGAGCCGGCGGCGGCGTCGAGGATGCCCCCGACGCCTTCCCCTCCGAGACCAGGGAAACGGACAGCTGTCCCGATGAGGCGTCATGGTCACCGACCCTCTCACGCTTCGAACGTTTTTCAACCAAAACTATCGCGAGACGGGTCGGATAATTCGCCGGATTAACGAGACAAAGGATCGGTGCCGCGCGCTCCGGCGGCCGTGAGATCGGAGTAATTGGCGCCCCGGCGTCGGGGAAACAGAGGGCGAAACGGTTGGAAATACGAAAACGAAGAAGAAAGCGCGCCGCGGGTTCTCTCGGGGAGAAAGCGCGAACAGGTCGACGCGACATCGAGGGCACCGGCGGCGTGACGCCGTCGCAAAGATCGTCCGGAATGGGATCGGTTGGCCGCGTTCGGCCGCGACAAAAGATCGGCGCGGGGCTTATCAACCGAAACGTCGCATCGCGTCGGGACGCCGCGCGCCGCAGAGAGAGAGAGAGAGAGAAATGGAGAGAGATCCGTGCTACGTGGGCTCTGCAGGATTTTTATTCGAGCGGCGTCGAGTGGCGTCGACGTCCGGCCGAAGCAACTATTTTAACGTCGGCCACGTCGCTCGCGGTATACAATGTGTTGGAGGACCGGCTCGATCATCGCTTCGACCTCGCAATTTCGATCCGCGACGCGGGTCGTTGCACCGTCCTCGACGCAGCAGCGTCGAAGACAGCCGGGCACGTGTGCACGCGTGTGCGTGAGTGCAGAGCGCGCGCACACACACACCGCGGCGTGTGTACTACGTGCTGCTACGTACACGGGCCGCGGTGCAGAGACCCATACCCGCTCGCGCTCTCGCTCTATATCGATGCACGGTATTATGCACATAGGCCACGCGTGCATCCCTTTGACGACCATAAGCCACGGTTAGGGGTGCCGTGCCGCGGTGGAACGTAAAGTAGAGATGTGCACGCACACGCGTACAACGCCGCGCTTATATACACAGTGGCTCGAAAACAAGTCCGTCGATATTTTTCGAGTCGTTCGCGCTCTTTGTTCGCGCGATCATCTCGACGTGTACGACGCGGTCAGGGTTCACCGGCGTTTCTTTAACGAACGAGGCGAATATACGGGACGATTGGAAATCGTTCGGTCGAACTAGAAGCGCCCAAAGAAGTTCGGAGAGGCGACGCCTAATATAAAGACGTGTCACGGTCGGACGAGCCACTCGAGACCGTCGAGCCGGACATCGGCAAACATTTAGCGCGAATATCTTGCGCTCGGTATGCATGAATATCGGCGATATATCATTGGGAATATTATTAGCTGGTTTTTTCGCGATGACCGTTTCGTCCCTTGGCCGGCCCCCTTCCCGTATTCGTTTATCCTCTTCGTTTTACCCGGTAGCTTTCCATTTCTGTTCTGTCATCGGGATGGAAATGACACACAGAGCCGGGCGGGAGCGAGATCGGGAGAGGGAGGGAGAGAGAGAGAGAGAGGGCCGCGATCGACGGGAAACCACGAAGAGGATCGCGTAGAGGGCTCGGGCGTATAATAAAGCGTAATGGACGCGCCTCGGACGATCGATTCGGCCTTTTTTTCGTGATTTTCTGCTGGCATGCAGTCGGCAGCGGGCCGGCAGCGCGTAATACGGCGAAATGGATTTTTCGACCGACGACGTCTCGCAATAATCGTGACAGCGGACTGGCCTGCTCGCCGGCCGACGAAAAAAACTGTAACGCCCGTATATACGCCGGTAACAAAATTCGCGTGCGAGTTTATCCGATCGTCTCGATTATTAAAAACGAGCCGCGCGTCGAAAACATTTATTTATTTTTTTTTTGTCGTCCCCCTCGGACGATATTTCAACGGGCGATGAAGTTGAACGATGGACGCGACAAGAATGTTTGCCCCCGCGCGAAACGAGATCGTAATAATTAACCCGCGGAGTTGGCCGAACGTGAAATTTAATGATATTTATTTAAAGACTATTTGCAAAATCCGGCGAGAGCCAGGTTTTCCACGTTTTCCGTACGAATATTACGTTATCCAAATGAAGCGTTATTAATATCGCAGAACGTCGCGTTGTAATCACGGCCGCCGCGGCACTCTGGGTAACGCGATATTTCAGCCGATATTAAAATGCTCGCATTAAAATAATACGATACCGTAATCAGCCTCCGTTCATTCCGTCGCGTCGCACCGGCGAAAATCTCCGTCGGGGAAATCCCGAAAAAAAAAAAAAGGAGAGAGAGAACGCGGCCGGACGGGGGAATTCGCGCGCGGTTCCGCGCGTCTTTCGATCTCCCCCCGATTCGATTTCCGCGGTAACGGTTTCCGGGCGTAAACATTGCGCCCGGCCGTCAGTTTTCATACCCGGGGCTCACTGTTGTTATTTGTTCAGGAAAATTGTGCGACGAATTGGTTCCAGGTACGAAATTAATTTCGCGTGCACGCGAAATATCCTAATTATTGGAATCGAACACGGGATTATTTACGGAACTTGTCTGGGGCGCCTGTGCGCCGCGAAATTATCGCGTTCCAACGGCCGGCCCCGGGTTCTTCCAATGATTTTTCACCGGATGCAGCGAGCCGCGGGATCGGAGCGCGGCGGCGGCGGCGGCGGCTTCTCCATTCCGGATCGCGGGTTGCCTCGCGAAACTGGTCGAACCCGGCGCGTACCTACTCGTCGAATCGAAACCACTTTTTCCAACGCTGTAAAGAACGAGGAGCGTACGTTGCGAGCGATGCGTACACAGCTACATGCTGCGGTACGCGAACACGCGAGGGGAATCGAGAAAAGAGAAAGAGAAAGAGAGAGAAAGAGAGGGAGAGGCGAGGGCGAGAAAAAGAGGCGGCCAGCAGGAGCCTTCTGGTTCCCGGTGTACCTATGCGGGAGCGAGCGGGTCGAAAAACGAAGCGGAACGGAGAGGCGAGCGGCGCGGGAAGGAGAGGATTTCGCGTACGAAAGAGCGAGAGGAGCGGGAAAAGCAAGGGCTCGAGGCGCGCACAATGCGCTGCTCCACGGAATAAACGAATGAACGACCGTTCAACTCGCGGGAGCAGAAGTAGGCCTGTGCGAGCGAGCGAGCCTCCGGAGAGGGTGCCCCCTCGAAAATTCTCAGGTGGGGAACGGAACGGCAGCCGAGAGAGAACCGGCTTGGAATTTCGGGTAGGTCGAGATCGGCCTCTCCTTATTCGAATACTAACCACTTACCTCGTTGGTCCGCTCTTCTTCGTCCACGTACCGCCCACGATCTCGTCCTAAATTCTAATGGCCCCCTTTGGTCCTTCGTCCATGCAGTCTGATTTTCAGGATTCCATCACTGCAATTAAAAATACGAAAGGCCATTAATACAGCAGACAATGAGAACAATAAAAAATCGTGATTCATTAAATGTTCGATTCAAAGAAAGTTGACGATTGAGACTCGATTTGGCCTCTTCTTCTTCGAATACTAACCACCTACCTCGTTGGTCCACTCTTCTTCGTCCACGCACCGCCCACGATCTCGCCTAAATTCTAATGGCCCCCTTTGGTCCTTCGTCCATGTAATCTGATTTTCAGGATTCCATCACTGCAATTAAAAATACGACAAGGGACTGTTAATACAGCAGGCAAGAAAGACAATAAAAAATGGTAATTCATTAAACGTTCGATTCAAAGAAAGTTGACGCGTTTGAGACTCGATTCGGCCTCTCCTTCTTCGAATACTAACCACTTACCTCGTTGGTCCACTCTTCTTCGACAACGTACCGCCCACGTAACCCTGGCTTCCCGTCCTAAATTCTAATGGCCCCCTTTGGTCCTTCATCCATGTAGTCTGATTCTCAGGATTCCGTCCCTGCAATTGAAAACGCGATAGGAGACCGTTAATACAGCAGACAGTAAGTATAATAAAAAATCTTAATTTATTAAACGTTTGATTCAAAGAAAGTTGACGCGATTGAGACTCGATTCGTTGGCTCGGCCGATGTAAACGGGTTCGAGCGCGCGATGGCTCTTTCAACGCCACGGAAGCA
Source organism: Ceratina japonica (assembly GCA_019453355.1). Taxonomy (NCBI): domain Eukaryota; kingdom Metazoa; phylum Arthropoda; class Insecta; order Hymenoptera; family Apidae; genus Ceratina; species Ceratina japonica. Next base: position 23,643 of record SMSR01009875.1, read on the forward strand.
CGGGCAACCAGCCATGAAATATAGATACCTCGGTTACGAGCAGGAGAATGACAGTAATGGAGGCAGAAATAGAAACGGTGCCAAGACGGTGCGAGACCGTGTAGGAGGATCCTGGGAAGCAGGTAAGAAAAGAGAACTGGTCGACCTTCGTACGAAAGAAGGCATCGGGTTTTGGGACGGCCACTGAGCTTCGAGGTAAACGCGGGCCCACCCATCTAATCGCCATTTGCCATCACGAGAGAATGGACAGAGTGCTCTCGCTCGATGGCGTCCGTGCCCCATGCGTGTTTAGACGCCAAGAAAATATTCGTCGAAAATTTCGATAACAGGTTTTGATAATTTGTCGCACAATGTTTTTTAATTGATATTCGTATGGCTGATCGACGTAAATTGAATTTCCTAAATTTGTATCAGAGACGACCTTTGCCAGAAGTTTTATTCAATAAAATATTTTTTACGATAGAATTATTTTTCGGCGGAATAATAAATCGGTCAAAATACGAATTTGATTTTTGTACNCGATAATTTGTCGCACAATGTTTTTTTAATTGATATTCGTATGGCCGATCGACGTAAATTGAATTTCCTAAATTTTTATCAGAGACGACCTTTGCCAGAAGTTTTATTCAGTAAAATATTTTTTACGATAGAATTGTTTTTCGGCGGAATAATAAATCGGTCAAAATACGAATTTGATTTTTGTACNGAAAGAAATTTGACGCGATTGAAACTCGATTCGGCTTCTCCTTCTTCGAATACTAACCACTTACCTCGTTGGTCCACTCTTCTTCGACAACGTACCGCCCACGTAACCCTGGCTTCCCGTCCTAAATTCTAATGGCTCCCTTTGGTCCTTCGTCCATGTAAACTGATTCTCAGGATTCCATCCATGCAACTAAAAATACGAAAGGGGACTATTAAGACAGCAAACAATGAGAACAACAAAAAATATTAATTTATTAAACGTTTGATTTTTGAACTTTCTTTGGAAAGTTGACGCGATTGAGACTCGATTCGTTGGCTCGGCCGATGTAAACGGGTTCGAGCGCGCGATGGCTCTTTCAACGCCACGGAAGCACGGGCAACCAGCCATGAAATATAGATACCTCGGTTACGAGCAGGAGAATGACAGTAATGGAGGCAGAAATAGAAACGGTGCCAAGACGGTGCGAGACCGTGTAGGAGGATCCTGGGAAGCAGGTAAGAAAAGAGAACTGGTCGACCTTCGTACGAAAGAAGGCATCGGGTTTTGGGACGGCCACTGAGCTTCGAGGTAAACGCGGGCCCACCCATCTAATCGCCATTTGCCATCACGAGAGAATGGACAGAGTGCTCTCGCTCGATGGCGTCCGTGCCCCATGCGTGTTTAGACGCCAAGAAAATATTCGTCGAAAATTTCGATAACAGGTTTCGATAATTTGTCGCACAATGTTTTTTTAATTGATATTCGTATGGCCGATCGACGTAAATTGAATTTCCTAAATTTTTATCAGAGACGACCTTTGCCAGAAGTTTTATTCAGTAAAATATTTTTTACGATAGAATTGTTTTTCGGCGGAATAATAAATCGGTCAAAATACGAATTTGATTTTTGTACCTATTTTCGTTTACAGTCGGAGGTTTTATATCTCGTGTTTATCCGTTTGCGGCGTCTGGCCATGTTAATATCGTAAATGATTTTTCGATGGAATATTTCGAGCGCGCGACCGCTAAACAAATATGCGAAATGTCCGCGTATGACATTTCAGCAGTCTTCGTTTTTTAATAAAATATTCGTACGCAACGGGGAAATCAATTAGAGGATTAGGACGATCAGTCATTGTCGAAAAGTCAAAGGTGAAATGCGTGAAAAAAAAATAGCGCGGCCGGGATTCAGCGATATTATTGTTGTACGCGAGCTACCTTCGGCGCGCGAATTTATAAAAAAATTTGTTTGCGCTGCCAGATGCAAGCGAATCAAATATCAACGGGCGCAAGTGGAAAATAAATTTTATCGCGGGCGTGTCTGTGTAATTAACAACCGCTGCCGATCGGCGGCGACAAAAAATAGCTGAGACATTTCGAAAAATTGGAAGCGTCGCGTCGCGTCGCGTCGGGAGGACCGTTTCCTTTTCACCGCGAAACACCATAATCGTTATCAACGCCGCTTCCGTCGAACCACGGGACCGAGAAGAAGTCGACGGTCGAAGACCTTCGGGCACCGGTTTCTCTCTCTCTTCGCTCGGATTTCTCACGGTGGCCCCTTTTCCGGTGGCCCGTCCGTCGGCCGCCTCTCCCGTATCTGGAAGACGCCAGGAAACGGACGGCCGAGAAAAACGCGCCGCCTATAGAACCGCGTCGGTTCTTTAAACGAAATTCTAATGGAAACGATTACTCGCGGCGTGTTCCCCGCGACAAAACCGACGAGCGAGCAAATTCGATCCCGACGAATCGATCGTTACGCAATTTTCAAGGCATTGTCGCGGTACCAGATTCGTATCCCTGGGCCGGGTCACGGGCGATACGTTGGTCTTGTCGGGCATTTGTTCGATCGGATTCTCGGTCGGGCCCGAGGAAGAAGGCTGCGCCCGAGCCAGCTGGCCCGTGGGACCTTCGAGGGGCACGCGGAGAGAGGTGTACACCGGTGCGCCAACTCAATTTCTCCTCTTTTGGTACCCAACTTGTGGCGGGGTTCCCCCACCGCGCGCCCGCGGATGGTGGCTCGGGGCCCTCCCTGCTCGTCCCGGACCCCCGCCCTGGCCCTGGCCCCGGACCCCGCTCGGCCAGGAGGGTCCTACGGCCATTGATCCCGACCTTCGCGCGCCGAACGAACGCGATTGCCAACGAAAGCCAACTTGCCGAACCCGAACCTGCCGCACGCGGTTTTGCGTTGCCCCTCCCGTCCGGCAACGACCACCACCATGACCGCACCGTTCCCCGCTATCTCTATACTTCGTGCCCTCCTCGTTTCCTCCATCCTTCCACGGCGACCCGCCGCCGCACCTCCTTGTCCTTCCTCGCTCGCTTCCTTCTCGCTCTCTTCACCGTCCTAACTCGGCCCGGCTCTCTCTCTCTCTCTGCCTCGCCGCTCCTTTCTTTCTTTTTCTTCTCGGTCCCTTCTGTTCCGAGCATCGCGTACCCTGCGCGATTCGCGAGGGACCATGCCCGAGCACCATGGGACGGCTGAAAACGCTGCCGCTCGCAACCTGCGTGCACCGAGGGGGATGGCGAAACGTTCCTCTCCGCGTTTAAAAATAGCCTTCTTGGGACTGCAAACTCTCCTCCTGCCATTCGGGCGTTGTTTTTTTGTGGGAAATTCGTGATACCGCTCGTTGCTCGCGTGAAACGACTCGTGCACGAGATCGAGCGTTTCGTAAAGGAGATTCTGGATCTCGTCGTCGTCCGGCGATTTCAAAGAGGAACGTTTGGAAAACATTTTTGCGCCGGATATACACGCCGGTCTTTTCCTCCGCTCGATATCGGTCACGTCCGACCGTCCATTCATTTCGATTTACCATCTGCTCCGTAGCGATTATAACGTTAATTCTGATCGATCGCGAGCGAATCCAACGGCGACGAAGTGGGACGCGTAATCGGGACGATCGCGTCGTCGCGAGGCTCCAGCCGTCTGGCGCAAAAATCTCAACCTAGAAAACGCAGCCGGCACTTCTTCCGCGGCGGGAAGCATCTAGGTCCCTCGCTCCGGGTCTCGCGAATACCGCGAATACGTATACGAACGTTTTACCTTGAATCCGACGATTCAACACAGTTCGACAGCCCGACCGCGATGTCTCGTCACGCGCGAGAGGATTCGCGTGCGTTTTGGTTGTTACGCCCAGAGGTTCGTATCCGCACCTGCCTGTTATCTGCTTCGCCTTAATAACATTTCGAGCGACGACGCACGCTGATTACCCACTATCCGGGGCTCGGACTCGAAATCGGTGTCCAGCACGAAATTCCCTCTTTCGGTACCCCTCTCTCTGCCCCCCTCGTTCCGTTTCGTAAAAATAGACGTCGCGAGCGAAAGGTCTTAAGGAGGTTCATCCGGTCAAAGAATTAGCACATAGATCTCCAAAAAAAAATTTGATAGTCTATAACAGTATACCAGGATACCTCAAAATAATTTTTAAGTCGTTTGAATACCTTAATCATGAGATATTAATATAAATATTTTTTACAATTTTACATGTAGTCATATGGAAAAGAATGATTTCCCAGACTTCTATCGCTAATTTATTAGGTATTGACAGACAGTTTTTAATGAAACTTATGTCATATTAAAGAGAAACATTTAACGAATATTTTAATTGCTAATTTAGGTAGATTGGCTGACTATGAATCAAGAAATATATGTATAAACACAACAAACGAAATCTGCATCTTTAGAGTAGATAACCTCCGTTATTAAGGAGGTTCTACCGGTAACAGTTTTAAAATTACGAAAAATCTAAAATTTAGCGTATGAGTAGATTTTAGTTAAATAATGACTGTGTTAAATTTTGGTGAACTTTCATGGGATGAGAGAAAAGTTCAGAAGATTTCAGTTTAAATTGTTTTTTGCAAATATCTAAGTTCTTATTGGTCGGACGATATATATGCATCCGATCGAAATCATAGATTAATAAATTCTCTACAACACTCATTCTTGGTATTTTTTTCTTATGGGCAACGGTTTTCAAAATAACACGCGGTAAAAACTTGAAGTGTTCGGAAGAATGATGTACGCGGCTTGGTTCGAAAACTTAAAACTTCGTCGCGTGTTATTTTGAAAACTGTTACTCGCAGGAAAAAAATACCAAGAATGATTGTTGTAGAGAATTTATCAATCTATAATTTCGATCCGATGCATACATATCGTCCGACGAGTAGAAACTTAGATATTTGCGAAAAACAATTTAAATTGAAATCTTCAGAACTTTTCTCTCATCCCATGAAAGTTCACAAAAATTTAACACAGTCATTATTTAACCAATAAAATTGTAAACCAAGTCCATTTCTGGGTCAAATAGGCTGAAATAAAGCTTTATATATTTAACCAATATCTACTCATACGCTAAATTTTAGATTTTTCGTAATTTTAAAACTGTTACCGGTAGAACCTCCTTAACATGTATGCTAGTCAAATCAAGCTCCCCTTTTCTATAACTTGCATTTGACTTGCTACGTACCAGATGAACCTCCTTAAAACAGCGTTCCAGCGCGTCAGACCGCGGAATCGGATATTGGCGGAGAATCTCTATCGGTGGCACACGTGTGATCACGGGAACTACACGCAATTACGGTGGCTACCGGTATATAAATGAAAATTGTAACAGCAACGCCGGTGGACGCACATGCAGTATCGTTCGCCGACCGACCCGTCTACCGTGTCTAATATTTTGCGCGTCAACGCCAACCGCGACTTTGCGGCCAACAGTTTTCGGATCGCGTTACGCGCGCCCCGATCCCGCAACGAATAATACGCGTGTTCTCTCGCGTGTTTTATACGCACGCGGTCGCCGATCGCTCCTACACGTTCTCGGTTCGATTTGTTNTCGAAAGGTCTTAAGGAGGTTCATTCGGTTAAGGAATTAACAGATAGATCTCAAAAAAAAAATTTGATAGTCTATAACAGTATACCAGGATACCTCAAAATAATTTTTAAGTCATTTGGNTTCCGAGACCGGGATTCGAGTACTCATCCGTAGAAGGGTTTTCCTTTGGCATAGGTNTGGTACCAGGCCCCGAGTGGCCGCCATCAGTGCCAAGGACACCGACCGAAATCCAAGGGTACCGACAAGGCCGGCGCAGGGCCCGGCCCACGCCAAGGTAAATTTACTCGCCGCTGCCTTCCTCGCTCCGCTCGTCGAACCTCTCCTCTTCCTTCGTCCCGCCCGTCCGCCGCCTCGCTCCTATATGCCTCTTCTTCTCCACCCCTCGTCCGCTCGTTTTTCTCCTTTTTACGATCCTCGAACAACCTCTTCGCCGCGGACGAAAAAAATGGAGGCGAAGCGTGCACCGGCGCCAAAGACGCCGACCGAAATGCAAGACCGGCACCAAGGACGCTCGCCAGCTTGCGCCGAATCATCGTTAATTGCGTACACGCCTTCTCAGAGGAACCGACGTTGAAAATATACGAGGAAAGAGTAGCCGTACCGCGTATATCGTCATGAAAAGATCATCGACATTTTTATGCAGATGATTCTTAAAAATAAAGGCGTGCTATTAAATAGATGCGATTCGTTTTTGGAAATTCGTATGCCTCTTCGTTTGTACCTCGAAATATGCAGAATTTGATCGGGCATTCAAATCCCTGGTGGAGGGTGGTAGGCTTAGACGCGGGTTCTGAGTGTCACAGAAACGGTAGAGAGTTCTGAAAAAAAATGACTCGATTCGGGAACGGGAGGTAATTTTTTCGAGGGGGGAGTGGGGAGTGGGGAGTATAAGGACGCCTGTTCGAGGCGGTTCGTTCCAGTTTCAGGTTTTTCGTCGACACCTGCCGCCGTCGCCGCCGCCGGTCTGAATTAGCTTCCGGTGTGCACCGGGTCAGCGAGGCTGGGTTTGCAGACTCTTTGCACCGTTAATTGCCAACAACGAGGATCGTCTCGCCCTC
>SMSR01009878.1:0-27400 GCA_019453355.1 Ceratina japonica
ATCCCGTTTTTCTACTTGGAATCGATCCCGGTTCAGTATTGCGGACGCGAGCGAAATTTCGCGGTTGTTCTTGAACGCGGATTAGCGTGTAATAAGAACCGGTGGCAGGCAGGCCCGTTCTCCGAGTCGTGCGTTCGTGGCGAGAGAGCAAATTACCCACTATAGGAAGTATTTATGGCTGATGACTCCTCCGCGCACGGCCGGCTACCGGTTTTAATTCTTCACCAATTTCTCAACGCTGCAAAAAGCTCTGAACGCGCATTAAACGATCAAATTGTCATACAAGCATTTTTCGAATTAATAATTCAATCACGTCGTATACCTGATATTATACTTGATTAGATTTCTTCTTCTAACTAATAAAAATTTTAATACTTGATTAACTTCTCATTAAATAATTGACTAATTTTTTCAAATTAATTTTTTGAGAACTGAGGATATGACAGTAATCGTGCGGGATTGAGTCACGGACGATTAGCGTGATTGGAAATTTGGCATCGAATCGGTTTGCTCAGGTTTGAAACCGGTTGTCGAACGCGTTGCGATTAAATCGTTTGGCCTAACGCGAAGATTATTCTGTCGCTATAGTCTTCTCTTCCAACGGTACGAATCTGTACATTATAAAGAATATAAATTTGTAAAGGAAAGAGAGATGAAATATAACGTTGACGCACCGGATGTATACTATTCCCTGCGCGAGGCTCCAAAGGTTCCAGTCGATACGATGACGTAGGTGCACTAGCAATTTAAATGAATTACTATTTTAATAATATTAGGTTGGTGTATAATGCAAGGAAATGTCGTTACCCTCAAACGTAGCAAATATGTATAGTTCCTGTCAATAGTTCACTAATTTTATATATTCCTAAACGATTAATTAATTCTATTACATAATTATTTATTTTCTAATTTATTGTTTATAATTTCAGTCTTAGTTTGATTAAAGCATAATTTAATTATAATACTTAATTAATGTTATTACTTAATTATTTATTTTCTAATATTTTCCTTATATTTTCAGTTCTAGTTTAATTAAAACATAATTTAATTATAATAATTAATTAATTTTATTATTTAGTTATTTATTTTCCAATATTGTGTTTATAATTTCAGTCTTAATTTATTTTTATTACCTCCGTAATAATTTAATATTTCAGATATTCAGATAAAAAAACTGATTACACAAAATGACTCGATGATTTTGAAATACGTTCTGATATTTCTGTCAACGTAATCCATTTGATTTTAATTTTGATTTATGAGACATGAGATAATCCATGATAAATGGAACTTCGAACTGGAGGAACTAGACGACATTTCGTACGCACCGACCTGATATTTGCTACAATTCCTATAAAGAGCGTGAAGTATTGAAAGCAAGCAGTGATTAGAATTTATTTTCCTCGAGTTTAAAAGACGATCAACTTTCTTCTTTTTCGAAGAAAGCGAATGGTGTTTCTGTGTCAAGAGACACGTTGCTGCGAACAGAGTGGAAAACCAAGTATTTCCTTAGAAGTACAACGGTAAGCTTTCAAGCAAGTAGATTAAGCTGTATAGACAGACAAAATGTGTGTGCCAAAAAGCCAAGAAGGAGATTGTTATTCTATCGAAATAGAATTGCGTAGAGCATTAATTTCCCCTTCGACAATCAAACCGCGGTGCGAGTTGAATCGCGTGTGAATGTGCGATCGAATGATCATTAATAAAAGAAATAAAAAAAAGTACTATGTGTGAGGGAAGAATGATGCAAGTAGACACTTACTATTTCTAATTTGCGAGGTGATTCATTTCCACGCTTCATTCCTTCCGCTTGTGTCTTCCTTTAGGAGTAGAATCGAGCAAAGCAAAGAAAAAAAAACTGTTGTTCCTTAATTATTTATATAAACAATTCGCGACGCTTGAGAGGTGATTTCGTTGTTATAAGATCTGCATTCCAAGGTTGTTTGTGAAGAGATAAAAGTATTTATTTAGGAAGTAAGTAAGTAATCGACGTCGAGTACCGAAAGCAGATTGCAATCAACCTCGCGATTGTTCTTTTCAAAATTAGGCCACCCAGACCATACACACGATAACTCTATAACGCGTTACACGCATTTTCCAATTAAATAATGGTCGGAATTTCGAATTCTTCTAATTAACAGGAAAATATACGAAATAAACGAAAAACGAATTGTACGACGGACACAATGGTAATGTTTGAACATGTTCATTGCGATGTGCGAGGCGAACAGTTATTTTTAAAAGGGGACAACTCTTCGTTAAACCAGTCAGTCGACCGCAACCAACCGGTGGACTGTTCAATACGTACAAGGCATAAGCAGAGGGATTTATCATAAGAAATCGTAATAATAATCTCGATTGCGAGACGTGTATCATACTGACGATGTTGTAAAATGTTAACGGATGAGATATTAAGGTTTATGTTTCTATATTGTAATAACATTTATGTATAATGGTTATTATAATGCAAAAATATACATGCTAGTTGTCCACGTTCGCGTTCTCATTATTCACTTCCACCATTACTCCTCTAACTCTAAATGTATATTCTAAGCATGACTAAATTCTTATATTCTAAGCATGTCTAAATTCTTATATTCTAAGCATATCCAAATTCTTATATTCTAAGCATATTTAAATTCTTATATTCTAAGCATATCTAAATTCCTACATTCTAAGCAAATTTAGATATGATATTAGTATAAGAATTTAGATATGCTTAGAATATAAGATACTATAAAAGTATATTCTAAACATACTTAGATATGCTTAGAATATACACTTACTTTTCTTTTTATACTTTTGGAGGCAGCTTTCTTGTGAGCTTACTAAATTGTAGACAAACTCGTGAAACCTTCAACGCCTGAGAGGCTGCCCCAAGTAGTACAAGCACTGTACATATACATATTTCCTTGAGCATGCAAACTGTTGAGTAAAAAAACTGTTCCAGCGCTCGGCTGTACATCAATAATGCGTGTAGTTCGCGTAGTAAGTTCAATAATCGACTTGACCTTTAGACGGCACTGCACTTTGCGTTGTAACAAACGTCCGTCACGGAACATTATTCAGTTGATGAATCCTATTATTAAATTCAATACTCAACTATGGTTGAAATACACGAGACCAAATTACTACTATATTATTACGCGAGACCAAATTACAGTTAGTTAATTAATTATTATAATTTTCAATTTATTGTACTCACCTTTAGTTTGTATGAATCGGAAGATCTCTGCCAAAAGTTTAATATATAAAGTAAAAAAGTTCAATATATAATTGGAGTTCAATATTTGAAGCAATGAATTTTTAGAAAAAATGATAATTACAGAGGCGTAAGGTTTATGAAATTATTATATTAGTGATATTATTATAACTTCTAATATTCTAATACGTAGTTTTGGGATTTTTTGATCGGACTGTACCTGACTTGTAATTGTCTATTATTGTATACATGTCTCATAATTCTAATTCTGGCATACTTTTTATTGTATATCTTAAATAATATTGACTCGAATTTGATATTATTTCAATTTTAAGATATTCTTAAATCATTTATGAAAAATAATACAAAATTATAAAATTCTATCATTATTTCATTCATATTTTTTGTATAAATGAAATAAAAATTCTGTCATTCCCAAGAAGCATTCAACATATAACAACTTTCTTGGTAGACTCGGAAGATTTCTACAATTTTGTACAATGGTTTATTAATATAATACCTAATAATTGATAAAATTTCAATGCTTTGACATTGTTTTTGTGTAAGGGTTCACACCACCTTAATTCGAATTTCGTTCCAATTAAGCTAATTAAATAACTCTAATTCTCAATTAAATTAAAAATGTGAACATTAATATTCAATTGAATTAAATATTTAGTATATTGATCTGCAAGCCTGAATATTAACTATTTTCTTTAATTTTGCTACCTAATCGTTTTTTTTTTCATGAAGCATAAAATCAATTAATATGATTTCCTGTGAGTGTCAAAGTGGATTTACTATCCTGTTAAATCTCGATTCCATCTTAAATCATGCATTAAGAATCATAGAACCCTAAAAAATTCTATCATTATTGCATTCATTTTCTTTTTTCATACATGAAATAAAAATTCGGCCATTGGACATAAGAATTCAAGATATAATAACTTTTTTTATGAGCTAACAAAATTCCTAAAATTATGTAGAATGTTTTATTAATATAATATTTAGTAACTGTTAAAATTCTAATACTATATTATTATTTTTATGGAAGGACTCATAGAACCATAGTACATGTCTTAACGATAGTGAAATAAAGAAACAGAGAAATTATAGTGCTCATAATCTGTATATTTAATTGTAAACGTACATTGCAAACTTCTACATTGTAGAAATCTATATAAGAATACATTTCAAGTCTTGCACCCTGCCTGAAAGGGAAGTGTAGAGAGTCATGCAATCGCGTAAACATAATAGTAGAGTTAAAACATTTTACAATAAGTGCGTGATACTTCATAATAATATACAAGCTCGCAACGTTTATGCATCGTCACACGGTGGCCACTCTATAAATAGGTTTCCTATCCATTACGATTGCACGAAAATTGCAGTTGATGGCCGTGCAATNCAATTTTGTACAATGGTTTATTAATATAATACCTAATAATTGATAAAATTTCAATGCTTTGACATTGTTTTTGTGTAAGGGTTCACACCACCTTAATTCGAATTTCGTTCCAATTAAGCTAATTAAATAACTCTAATTCTCAATTAAATTAAAAATGTGAACATTAATATTCAATTGAATTAAATATTTAGTATATTGATCTGCAAGCCTGAATATTAACTATTTTCTTTAATTTTGCTACCTAATCGTTTTTTTTTTCATGAAGCATAAAATCAATTAATATGATTTCCTGTGAGTGTCAAAGTGGATTTACTATCCTGTTAAATCTCGATTCCATCTTAAATCATGCATTAAGAATCATAGAACCCTAAAAAATTCTATCATTATTGCATTCATTTTCTTTTTTCATACATGAAATAAAAATTCGGCCATTGGACATAAGAATTCAAGATATAATAACTTTTTTTATGAGCTAACAAAATTCCTAAAATTATGTAGAATGTTTTATTAATATAATATTTAGTAACTGTTAAAATTCTAATACTATATTATTATTTTTATGGAAGGACTCATAGAACCATAGTACATGTCTTAACGATAGTGAAATAAAGAAACAGAGAAATTATAGTGCTCATAATCTGTATATTTAATTGTAAACGTACATTGCAAACTTCTACATTGTAGAAATCTATATAAGAATACATTTCAAGTCTTGCACCCTGCCTGAAAGGGAAGTGTAGAGAGTCATGCAATCGCGTAAACATAATAGTAGAGTTAAAACATTTTACAATAAGTGCGTGATACTTCATAATAATATACAAGCTCGCAACGTTTATGCATCGTCACACGGTGGCCACTCTATAAATAGGTTTCCTATCCATTACGATTGCACGAAAATTGCAGTTGATGGCCGTGCAATTTTTGGATCTCACGAACGATATAGAGTGCAATTTACGACGAACCGATTAGGTGTAACAGGTGTCGAGGTTGATTCACTTAGAAAAATTGCACGCCGTGTGACGTAGCTTATGAAGTATTCTACTTTCCATTAACGGTGTTAATAATAAGATGTGTTTAACCATAATCGGGCCGATTATATTCTGCGCCGAAGCAATTCTTATGGTAATATGTTTCACCCTGCCTAAAAGGGATAAATAAAGTTAGTCATGCCACGGTGCTCACCTAAATCCATCTTGCATCAGGCCTGTATACTCGCGTTAGTATTGGTACGCGGCGCGTTTTGATAACGTTTAATCGTAACCATTGTATTATCTTGCACCCTGCCTGAAAGGGATAAAGGATGGTCCTAATCGCCAAACTAATTACAAGGAACCATAATTGTGCCTAATCCGTATAACGGATTACAATAATACTTCGAATATATATATCGAGTGCAGTCGTACGAATAGGGAGGAATAGTTTTAGGGGTGAAGAGCCTGGGGGGTGTTAATGTATAATACATCAGTTTCTCGTCGTTGGTGTAACGTCGTTTGGCGATAAATAAATATTTACGATTAATTTAAAATCTATCAGTCTCAACATTTAACCCTGCCTAAAAGGGAAAGAAGATGGTCATGCGAGTTTGCTCTTACACAAATCGGGCCCTAACTAAGGCACGCATACACAATGATTTCGAAAAATTGATTTCAGAAGAACAAATCAATTTCTGGAAATAATGTGTAACAGAAATTCGCATTTAACTTCCATTAAGACTGCTCCAGTTATTGATATTAAATTCGATCAAGATTTCATCGCAAAGAACATTCATCTGGAATAATTATAATTGATTCATTAATTAGAATAACTTCTCTTGTTAATGAACGATGAAATCGTAATCAAAATCCTGTTCAACAATCTTCTGGTCCGACTGGAGCAATGATTCCTTTAAATGGAATATAAGGGCCCTCACTTATAAATAAAATCGTACGTCCTAAATTATATCTAAACAAAAGTGTGGTTCAATCGGAAAGTTTTAGGTTTCACTGTTAAAATGACGACAGGCGAAACTCCTTCGATCGGAATTGAACGCCCTTGATTCCGGTCGAGTTTAAAACGAAATCAATTTAAGCCTAACACTTTCCACACAAGCGTAGATTTCACGGGATACAGGGGAGATACTGTTTTGTTAAAAGCCATTATTTAGAGATTCTCAGGAAACGAGCGGAAACAATGATTCACTAACAATTTCATTATATATATAAAAATAATGAAATGATATAAGTAAATAAAATTTGCAATATTGTAAAAATAAATGAATGCTTCTCGTATGTTTTTATCAGTCGATGCAATCAATTGTCGAGACGTCATTATAAATCATATAAACAATTTCATTAATTTTTCTCAAGTAAAAATATAAGAATTGTGATACTTTGCATAATAGCTGAAAATTATTACTTTGAAGTATAATAAATTATCATCGAGACTTAATAAGTTATAAATAATAACGTAAACGACTTCATTAATTTTTTCAATAAAACNATATAAAAATAATGAAATGATATAAGTAAATAAAATTTGCAATATTGTAAAAATAAATGAATGCTTCTCGTATGTTTTTATCAGTCGATGCAATCAATTGTCGAGACGTCATTATAAATCATATAAACAATTTCATTAATTTTTCTCAAGTAAAAATATAAGAATTGTGATACTTTGCATAATAGCTGAAAATTATTACTTTGAAGTATAATAAATTATCATCGAGACTTAATAAGTTATAAATAATAACGTAAACGACTTCATTAATTTTTTCAATAAAACATATAAGAATTATAATACGTTGATTAATAACAGAAAATTATTACTTTATATGATTTATAATTTATAACGTCTGGACAATAATTTATTGTACTTCAAAGCATTTGTAAACAAAATATTTCATTAATTGTTCTCTATTAAAAATATAAGAATTCTAATATTTTGCTTAACAGCTGAGAAAGAATTATTACTTTGAAGTATAATAAATTATCGTCAAGGTATTACAAACTATAAATCATATAAACAAACTATTTCACTAATTTTCTTCAATAAAAAGTATGAGAATTCCAATCTTTTGCATAATAGCTGAAAATTATTACTTTAAACTTCACATTTTATTTATCGATGCTAATCCTTCGTAGAAAACCAGATAATTAAAAGAACTGGAATTACGATGTTGAGATTATTAAATCTGTTTCCCTGCTGAGATAAAAATACCGATTTGCTTTGATTGATCGGTTTAAGTAACACTCGAGCTAAAAATAGGAAATGAGAACCATTGTTCCACTGTTTCTGTTTAACTGATCGTGCTGATACGAATTTCCCGATTATTTTTAAAACCTTTGCTCTGCCTCTTACTCTTGCAATTCAATTCCTCCTGTATTTCCAGCAACGATTTGCCTNCGAGATTATTAAATTTGTTTCCCTGCTGAGATAAAAATACCGATTTGCTTTGATTGATCGGTTGAAGTAACACTCGAGCTAAAAATAGGAAATGAGAACCATTGTTTCACTGTTTCTGTTTAACTGATCGTGCTGATACGAATTTCCCGATTATTTTTAAAACCTTTGGTCTGCCTCTTACTCTTGCAATTCAATTCCTCCTGTATTTCCAGCAACGATTTGCCTTTGGTCTCCGGGACCACGAGAATTATGAAAGCGATCCCGAGGTAACAACTGATCGCGAACCAACCGAAAGAAGTATAAATTCCAAAAGCGTCCGAAACAACCTGATACATCTTCGAAACGAAGAACGCTAACAAAGAAGCCCAAACATTCGCAATACAAACAGCAATTCCTTTGATATTCGTAGGGAAAAGTTCGCCGAGCATCATGTAAGTCAACGGGTTCAACCCTAACGCGACGAACAATTCGTATAAAATTACAGAGGCATGAAGAGCCCAACCAAAATCAGACACATTTATCGACACGAAGAACTTGAGGAAATAAAACGATCCGGCGACTGTTAGAGTTAATCCAGAGAGTAACGTCGTGATGAGGAGCAGCGGTCTGCGTCCCAATCTATCAACCAAAACCGCAGCTCCAAGGCCAGCTATCAACTGAACGACGCTGAGGACGATCACCGCTATCGGAGCAGGCATACCATTCTCACCCTCTTCGAGCATTTCTTGCGTGTACGATTCGATCGCAGCTAAACCGCTGAACTGCAGCACGAGCTGAAGACCGAACCCGATCAAGACCGCTTTCCTGTTACCTGGCGTGTCGAACAGGTTCCATATATGTCCTCTGTCGCTGAGATCGCGTACCACAGTCTTCTGCATCTGCTCCATGTCCTCCTCGAGCTCGTCCTCCGTGGCGTACCACTTCAGCTGCTTCAGACTCGTCATCGCTTGGTCCTCGTGGTTTCTCATCAGCAAATAGTACGGGGACTCCGGCATCCAGCTGAACGTGAGGAAGAAGACCACAGATATCGCGATGCAGCTGTAAGCGAGACACTCGTACGAGACGAACGGGCCGATCGCGTGCGCGTACAGCTCGCCGAAGGTCACCATCAGTTTAATGAGTGAACCCAGGGAGCCTCTGATGTCCTTGTCGGCGATCTCGCCGATGTACATCGGGCACACCACGTACGAAACGCCGAGCCCGACGCCGGCGATGAACCGAGCCACGTATAAGATGTGAGGCTCCCAGGCTAGGATGATTAGGATCCAGCTGACCGTGAGCGGTATACCGCCTAACAGGAGGCACGTTTTACGACCGAACCAATCCACGATGAAGCCGGCGATTATATTGCCTGGTATCGAGCCGAGGAGGAAGAACGAGACGATCCACGAGGCATCGTCCGAGGTTATTACCAGGTGGGAGCCTGGAGACTTTAATTTTGGTAATATCGGCGATGTCCAGCCGATGTGAGTACCCGAGATTGCCGCGGACAAGGTGGCTAGGCGGAGAGAAGAAAATATTGAACGTTGTGTGTACGAAAATAAAAAAGAAATGCACGTGTATAATGAGTAGGATTTTTGTATCTCATCGAACGAGGTAAGAATTTGAATATAAAGTACGATGATTGATCGTGTAATGATCTTTTGACATAGTGAATAATTAAGTGAGTTAAGTGAATACCTGTAATCGCTGCTAAGTATTGTGGCAGCCATTTGATGTGCGATTTGTTCATCTTTCTCATTTCTTCTTTTACGGACTGTAACGTCAAATAAAATTGTGTCATATTTTGTTTATTACATATGTGCATAATTATAGAAGTGGTTTAAGTTATACATTTCTTGTTTCGAGATATTTAATGGATTACGTTTGAAACACTAAATGAATTCCATGAAATGTTGAAATTACAATTCCTGAAATTTCCCTAATTGTTGAAATAACATTTTTGACAATAATGTGAAAATTACATTGAATTAATTTAGTGTAAAAAATAATGTGGTGTGAAATAACTCATAAACTTCATTTTCTTTTTAATTTTGACTTAGACTTTCATAATTGTGGTGAAATCTCCATTAGGCAGTTTTATTTAATTGAATTTTTGTATGTAACACGAATTGGGTGTTTGCTTTGTAGGAATAATAAAATGAGACGGTAATCCAATTTATGAGATTGGGGAAGTTTTGGATTCGGTGTTGATTAACGATAATAGTTGTCGCGAAACTTACAGAGATAGCGATGAAACGTGATAAAGCCACCAGGAAGAACAATGATTTTGTGTTGGCCTCTTTCGTGCCTCTTTTTAAGGCATTATAGACGGACTGGAAGCTTAATCGCGATGTACTACATTTTATATGTCGGTTTTATCAGTCGTTTTGTTATCACAACCGAATCTCCCGTAATCTTCACTACGCTACTAGTGAAAATCATTGATATCAAGAAAATCGTTTGACTAAATTAGAGAGAAGCCCAGAGTGGGGAAAGAGGTAATTAAAATGCAGTTTAACTTTGTTCGAACGGGTCTTATCATATGTTTAACTGGTCAAACAGACGAACATAAATACCTTACAATTTTTTAAATATTTGATTTATAAACTTTTAAGTGTAGAAGATTAAAATCCCATTTAAGTATGAAGATTTTGCACTAAATATATAATATATAAATTTTAAAATGTAGAAGATTAAAGTTCAATTTAAGCATAAAAATTTTAGATTCTCTTATTTTTAATATTCAAAATATAGCAAGTATTTTTTGGAATAGAAATAGCGATCTGAAGATTAGATATTTAATACATGAATCTTTAAATGTAGAAGATTAAAGTTCCCTTTAAGTATGAAGATTCCACACTCTTATGTTTAATATTCAAAATACATACTGCAAAACATATATTTTTAAATAAAAATACCCATCTTAAGATTAAATATTTAATACATAAATTTTAAAATGTAGAAGATTAAAGTTCCCTTTAAGTATGAAGATTCCACACTCTTATTTTCAGTATTTAAAAAATATACTTGGAACCATGAAGAGCTCTTACTAAAATAGAAATATCGATCTTAAGATACAAATTGTGAACAAGATAACGAATCTAGTGTTATGAAATACTGGTAGATATTGTTATGTACTATAATGCGAGAACATTCTATGTTTGGATTCGATCGGCGAAAACCGGAATAGTATTAAGCGGGCGTACTGCGCAGAAAATGACGAAGGCATCTCTCAGAGATGATTTCTAACTGTTTTGACAGACACCACACCAAACTTTGTCGAACAGTTTTACGAGAGACCATTCTTCGAAAGATATCATGTAATCAACAAAAGCTGATACAGACTTATAATCGCCTACAACACTTACCATGTAATAACAGCACACTTAGTAATTAAACTCATACCACTAATAGTAACTTTTGTTCAACGATATTTACGGTAATTAATTTTACGTAATTCTGTTACGTTCTATTGATTCATCGTAAAAAAACACGGGCCGTTTGAAATTTACGACATCGGGAGTTCGACCAGAAACACAAATGGCGTTCAAATATTTTACACAAATCTTACGGGCGCAAATAAACGCACATTGCATTATGCGTTATCTGGCGAGTATGAGTTTTGTGCAAAGAACGCCTAGTCTTTGCACATGTTATCGTGATAGCTTTATGATGCCTATAATTTCTGCCACGAAAACGAAATAGACCTCGCGAACGTAATGAACATTCTACACTGCAGACATTCATTTAAATATCAATGGAAAATCTTCAGCGGGAATTCCCCTTTGATCGAGTAATTTTCCATCTCAATTAGATTTGAGCCAGCGGGTCAGGAAGGCGGAAGCATTGAGAGTCGCACGAAACAGTGAAACCATTTAATATGCCTATTGTCTCAAATAATAAAGCGTTTGAAAATTTCAATTCCGGAAGCGTATTCTTCGGGGCTTTGGCAGTGCCAATTGTCAGATAGAATTAGTTCACACGTCTCTATAGTACGAATTCTCAGGTGAATAAACTGGGCTTGACTGGCGGAGTAACAAATTTGCAAATATAATGAGTGCAAACGAAAAAGTTGTGAATGGAATGTGAGTCTGAAAAGAATGTAAGAATTAATTTATATATTGTCACACTTACTTATATGAGAGTAAATGTATGTATAAATTCCTAGATCCTAGATCCTAGATCTTTCGTTGAAAGTCAATGCCACTGGTGAATACAAATGGCTTTCTGTTCCGGCTCCACGTGAACAGTTAGTAGTCTTTCCATGTTGGGGTGATAATAGGGTCGTCTAGTCTCATTAGTCAGAAAGATAAACCTATTACGTTTTCGACTAGTTTAACGATAAATGTACAGAAATAATGTTGGTGTACATACTATGGGTTTCATTTCTCATTCAATCACACAAAATTCCTAGTTTGACAATGTTGACAGGTAATTTTACACAGAGACTATCTTATTATGTCACTAATTGTTATTTCGTAATACAATGTGAAGGTAAAACAATGTAAACAAACTTCAGTAAACTTATTATACATAATACTTAATACGTAATGAATTAAGATGGAAACACATATGATTGTAATTTTTACGTAACTTTTAATATTTTTTTTTAGTGTGATAAATTGTATAGCAATTACGTACGTGCAATAGTAACATAACAGGTTGGTAGTTTAATATCAGATTCGACTGTCTTCTGATGAACTATCACTTCCGGAATCACTATAATTTGTTTCCAAATCAGTCGGATGATCAGGTAAAGAATCCGTGTATAATTTACTGAATATTTCTTCATTCTCACATTCCATCGTGGTTGGAATTTTTGTATTGCTAAAATTTACATCACAATTTGAGCCTGAATGCCAAGAGAAGTATTTTGATTATGATAGAGTGGGTACAACTAAACAGAATGGATGAAGTTTTTGAAATATTTTATTATGTCCTCGGTTTCGTAAATTGAAATAGATAGTGCAAGTGCAAACACGAATCAACTCGTGACTAGTCAACAATGTGCTAATAAACTGTCCTGGTCTTGATTTTATTCATGTTAATAAAATATATATATATATATATATATATAAGTAGTATTAAATATAATACTTTATTTTAGACTATTATTTGGCTTAGAAATAGACTTGGTTTACATTTTTGCTTACACTCTCTTTCCTCGTACGTCCCTCTTTTCATATTTCTCCTCTTCTCTTTATCTCATACATTTTATGTCCTCTCATAAACTTAGAAAAAATATAATAATACTATCAGAATACAAAAAGTAATCCTTTTCCTGCCTACTCTCTCTCATACACCTGTAAATCTATAATTAATATTAAATTAAAAAATACTTAAATTCTGAGGTTCTATGATTTCGAATTTTGATCTTCCTCAGATTTTGTTAATATTATATCATTTAATATGTAATGTCGCGTTATTAAATATTAGCATAATCTCATTTAATTGCGTCCAGCACAGCACATATTGAATTTTCCCCTTTCCAAATAAAATACTTGCTCTGGTATACTTTTAATATTTAGGTTAAAAATAAATATTATAATATGTACAAATATTATAGAAAAATAAATATTATAATACATTGAATTTTCCTGTGTCCAAACAAAATACTTTGTGGTAATACTTTTGGTATTTAGGCTAACATCCTCTCACACACGTGTAAGTCTAATTGGCAATAGAATAATTATTATTTAAATCCCACTCTTTCAATTAATACCATAAGTTGTTTTAAATAAAAATCTGTATTTCGGAATAAATAATAAAAAGGATGTTCCTCCAAATTCGCTAAATTCAGTAAATATTTTTGTATATTATAAGATAATTGAATATGCGAAAACACTGTATGTATAATAATATATAAAAAATACCATAAATAGAATCCATGTTGCAGCGTCTAATTGGTAATAGAAATTATTATTTAAAATCTTCTTTCTGAATTGATAATATATATTATTTTAAATAAAAATCTGTATCTCGATAAAAACGATAAATAGTACAATATATTCCTTCAAATTAGTTAAATTCAACAAATAATTTTATGCATTATAAGACAACTAAAAATCTAAAATTAAAATTAAAAAATACCAAAAGTACAATGCATGTTAAATGTTTATTTAACAATAGAAATTGTTATTTAAAACCTATCCTTCAATTTAATGCCTTAAATACTTCATTTCACAAAAGAATTTGCATTCCGCAAAAAATAATTAAAAGTGTCTACCTCCAATCTCATATAATTCGACAAATTCAGTAGCTAATTCTATCTTATCGCGCCATTCTTATAAAAATCCGGCACATAAAACCTAATCTACGTAAACAGTCTGCAATCTACATATCCTGACTATAAAAAAAAATCTCTCATCCTGATCTAATCATCGTAATTACAAAAAGTCTCTCTCTTCCTTATCTGGTCTTGTACAAACCCTAATTATAAAAAAGAAGAATTGTCATGTCCGCGCGCGGGTGAGAGCGACGTTCTGAAATTTGGCGCCGCGCGGTTTCGAGAGGTCGAACTCGTTCCGAGTGCATTCGAGTTGGA
Organism: Ceratina japonica; assembly: GCA_019453355.1. NCBI lineage: Eukaryota > Metazoa > Arthropoda > Insecta > Hymenoptera > Apidae > Ceratina > Ceratina japonica. The sequence continues at coordinate 14,518 of SMSR01009878.1, forward strand.
TGCAGTGGCTCGGTGGGTGCAAGAAGCCAGTCGTAAAGTGTTTGCGTACTCCGAAGGGGCGGCGGAGTTATTGGTTCACGTACGGCCGCGAACCCAACGCGCATGCATTTTTCTTCAGTCCCCAGTGTTAGCAACAAAGCGTCCGTGATTCCTGGAAGTGAGTGATCCGACGGGTCGACGTGCCCACACGCGGGTGTATCGTACGAGGAAAGGGAACAGAGCCCCATTTACGAAGATGTGCGGCGGCTTTACGTGCTCCAAGAACGCATTGACGGCGCTAAACATCCTTTACATCGTAAGCTGAGCTTCCGGAAACGGGGTTGCTGTCTACCACTTCCAACGAATATACATCTTATATTTAACCGTGTCTTACTCCACTATAAATAAGTGATGCTCGTACGATCAGTAGAATTCCTCAGACCGTCTCCGACTTCGAGAAAAACAGCTTATCTCGCGATTAAACAAACGCAAATAGACGGAGAACGATTTTTTGATACACGACGATATATATAACTTAATAATCAATATAATTGGTGGAGTAATGATAACAATGAATACTTTAGGATCTATACTGTGTTTGTATTAAATTATGTGTTAACATTTCAGGTTGTTGCATTTATTTTAATCGGTGTAGCTGTTTATGGGAGGGCTTCTGCGCTAGTCACTAATCTCCCTATAATTGGAGGCATTTTAGCATGTGGCGTTATTCTGATCCTAATTTCCATACTCGGCTTGATCGGTGCTGTTAAACACCATCAAGTTCTTCTGTTCTTCGTATCCTTTTATTAATTAACAATTAAGGAACATTTTAGGAATGGTCTTTTATACGATCCTTAATATTTGTATAGTACATGCTCATTCTCTTCCTGTTATTCTTGGTTCAATTCAGCATCGCTTGTGCTTGTCTCGCTGTGAATACCAAGCAACAAGAACAACTGGCAGAACAGGTATAATATTCGTTATACAAGTTTATTATATTAAAAGGAAGTTTATTTTATTATCGTCATTCGTAGGGCTGGACACGTGTCGGCACGGATTTAAGAGACAAGGTTGAGGAAACATTTAACTGCTGCGGATTTAATGAAACTATAACCTCGTTCAAAACTGATCAAGAACCACACTGCAAAGCTGTAAGTATAGTATTCGCGTATGCAGTAACGAAAATATAATTCATTTTTGCTTCTATCTTCCCAGAAATGTTGCCTGTACCCAACGGATTGCGATTGTCCATCGTGCATGCAGAAGTTACAATCTACCATTGATTATGCTTTTAAGTTGTGCGGCAGCATAGGATTGTTCTTCAGTTTTACAGAGGTAAGAATTAATATGTCAGTTTATATTCATGCTGTTCACTTAAAATAATCCAATGTGAAAAATCGAAACTGCTTTTGAAACGTTACATCTGTGAATTGTTTCACTTTGTTCGAACGAACAGTGTTTTATTTTACATGTTTTAACTTATGTCACCGTTACAGTTCGTTGGTGTTTGGTTGACCGTGCGATACAGGAACCAGAAAGATCCACGAGCTAATCCTAGTGCTTTCCTCTAGTCTAATACCATCGCTATGTCCTCTGTCACCTCATATGATCCTCCTAATAGATGGTGGGTGTCTTCACGTTAATATTTAGAAAAGTAGTTCTCATCGATCACTTTATGTACATAACATGACCTCATACGTTCAATAGGAATCGATTAGTTGCACTGAATTTGAAAGGTGACGTGTATCATGTATGATTACTTTCCAGGTGATTGCAGCTTTCTTGGCAAGACGTTTCAGAAATCAATTGAATCCGAATCAGAGAGCTGTTTATTTTGTAGGATGATTATTTCGGTTAACATAGTTTCTATGGTTTAAGTATAGAAAACATCTTTCCCCCTTTCACTTGAAACGATGGATGAGTCTCTAATTTCGATCGCCTTGGTTCATTAACAATGTCTCACTGTTGGAGAGCCAGAGAATTCATTTTCTATTTTGCAGTACTGACAACAATTTGCATCGTACGATGCAAGTTATCAAGGAACTGTTTGTCTTTCGCGGCAGTTCGTAAATGCTCAACGAGAAATAAAAAAGAAACAGAACAATTGAAAAACGAAGTCATAGTTTATAGAACGGATTAGACAAACGATAGCTGAAATGTGTGCTCTAGTCATCCATTTAGAACAATTATTCTAAGCCTCAATGCGCCTTGTAGTTTAATATTTAGATATTTTATGCAAGCGTGTTTCTACGAAATTTAATTTCCTTTATTTTTCGTAAACGATAAATTGTCTCTGTCCTTAATACGAGATCTGTTCCCTTTTGTTTCTTTAAATAAATAATACTTTACTATCATAAGATGTTTCCTATATTTTAGATGCGTCTTGATTTATTCTCATTTTCAAAATTTTTTTGAACGTTCATATAACAATCTTTCGAACTATCTACTCGTGAATAATGCATATAACGCATGAACTTATCAAAAACACTTTCACTCTATCAAATTAATCGGACAAATTTAGAATACGATTATTTTAATGAAAATACGCAGATTCGTTTGAAACTATAAAATACTAGTGATTAGAACTTCGCTAATGAATCAAATATATTAATCCTCTAGCAAGAACTATAAGCTACGTCGCGATATCAAGACACTATGCTTAAGAATCTTTTATCCTGACATATTATCATAATATACTGCCGTATATATAATAATAATGTCATTACCGTAAAAGTATATCACTTACAGATTTATCACAGCTTCCTGTAATTTATGTATCGCATTTTAAGACTCTTAGATTGTATACCTGAACTTTATGTACCAAGCTTTCGAACAATGCAATTTAAAGCTTTTCAATTATTATACAATAATTTAATTCTTGAATTATTGTACAATAATAATTACCCTATTATGATTTAGATTCGACATATCATACATTGTAATAATAAGTGCAATAAGTGTGTCTAATAGATGCACGCTGTTCTAAACATTCCGATTTCAGTTCCTATTTGTTTTTTTCAAATTCTCAATCATTGACAATTGCACATCCACCAGTTCGCAGTATAAATTTCCCCAGCAGAAAATATATTATTGATTAGAATTAAGCGAAACGTATATCTTATATGAAATTAATGATAAAATGAATTATATATATTGTTTCGTACACGTGATTATTAAAAGATCTAAAATGAAAATTTTCATCTACGGTCTAATCTAAGAGATCAACGTTAAAATCAAAATAGTGAAGAGAAATTGGAAAAAAAATCGATTAAAGACGTAATAAACACGAGTACGTAATTTAGTACTTAATATATTGCTGAATATAATTGCGGTGACCATCCGTTCTGTATTTCAGCAACCTGTTCCCAAAATTTGTTTACGTAACACAGAATTTTTGTAAAATGTTCTGTACTTGTCTTTTATTTCCATACTTGCATATTATATATATAAATTATATAGCATCAAATATAAGATGAAAATGGGTCTTCTGCAATTAAGTTTCTAATTTCTTCTTTTAATACTAAAAATAATGATTGTAATAATCGAATATTTTTGAAAAATGCTGGTGTTCATTTTTAGTTCTAAATTTTCGTGATTGATAAATATTAAAATAATTTTGTTACGTTATGAAGACTTTATTTTTGTTGCTTGTTCTTTTTGCTTTAAGCAATTCTGATTGTTCGACTGTTTTCTTCCTCTCAATAAATAATGTATGAAGTAATCCATTACAAGAATTTCGTTATTTTTTTTTTTGTTATAATTCCCACCTTTTTTTGTCCTTGATTCGTTCCCAAGAATATGGTCACCGTAAATATAATATATATCTACATGTTATGAATTATATTTAATATTACAAGAGTTAGAAATATTCTTTAATTCGAATATAAATTATAGTTAGAAATATGTATAATCAGGTTTTCTTAACAGAGTAACGATATAAATTACATAATTTCCCATTTTAGTTATCATAGTTCAGTACAATCTCTGCTAATGTTTGTAAAGTCATTTTGTTACGACCAATTTTGAATTCTTCGTACAGTGGGTTTGTTATTTGTATAATTATATACATAGTTATATTTGTGACATATTATTGATATTATTATACATACATGTAGCATCTTTTTCTCCAAATAAACGACAAGAATACGTAAATTCTTTCTTGACAACAATGATTTTATGTGCTCCCCTGTCCTCCCTAATGAACCTATCGATCGTTTACCGTTATCGATTTCTCGAATCGGTCTATCGTCTATTCTTGTCCTTACCGCCAAAAAAAAAATGGCGCCTACGAGACACGCGTGTCAGATGCTCCACCGGTGTTGATAAACAAAGAATTCTATTAGAAACGGCTGGAAAAACGTTGTTTATCAAACAGCAAAACCTTGTGTCGATGTATCATCGATACAAAATTTTTACGAGTCACGAAACGGTGTTAAATATTCAGCAACTACGGCGGAGTGTCAAAACGGAAGTGACAACGTCGAACGTGACGTTGAGGTTATGGACAACTTCGTCAAGATCGAAAAAATAGGGGAAGGAACCTATGGAGTGGTTTATAAAGCCAAAGATACGCTAACCGGGAAGCTGGTGGCCCTTAAAAAAATTCGTCTTGAGGCGTACGTCCAAATTATCATAATTCTTTTTTTTTAATACAAATCTACATATATTTAATTAACGAGATATCGTATATAGGGGTTGCGTCCTTTGCGAGCGATTCCCGAAATCAACGCACACTGTCTTTCGTAATTATTTAATATTAGTAGTATTTTAACATAAAACGATTTTACTATTTAGAAATCTATTGCACACTTTACAGGGTCCATATTTTTTATGAAAGTTGAAATGTGCTTACAATATTTTTACCGATACTATTTCTACTCTGTATCAATTTATTGATTAAGCAGCCGTGTGTACGTATATATGTGTAATAAATATATGTTACGCATTCAACGAGAATTATATCAATTAATTTTAGCATTATAAAAACGTTCATTTTACAATAAATAAATTATATTATCTCCTGCTTGCTCAGTGGTGTAGTATTACATTTTCATGTATATTTAAATAATCTTGCTTCACAAAAATTTACTGTGCAATATTTATGAGCAAGGATCCCATCAGGGTTTCATATTTGTTTGTTCAACTAATGGTTTACATTTTCAAAGATATAGTGTTCTGCACGACCTTAGGGCTCATGAAACAGTTTGATATAATTTCCATGTGTAACCGTACAGATAATGATAGTAGTGGACCGAGGTGCCAGATCGGTTCAGCTTCTGCTTATATGCATTACTAACATTTGCTAACTTACGTTGCTAACATTGCTAATTCACATTGGGGTCAGCTGAATCTGCAGGGGCCACGTTACACTAGATCCTCGTAGCACCACATTATTCAGCTTGTCTCATTGTGTCATGCTCGCCTGGTTTTTCATTTGAGATCTTTCATTAATTATGTGTACCATGGGATTTTCTACTACACATTTGTTGCCAATGATATGTACCTATGTATCTCCACAGAATTTTCAATTCGAAATCACACTACTCGCAATATTCACAAAATGCACTTATTTGTATTTATTCAAATTGCTTTGTGTATAAACGAATGACATAATATATATATATACATATTTATATTTAATTGTTTAAAGAGGAAATAATAATGTAATATTTAATGTAATATCGGTCGCCGACACATGTGATTAGTAAAGTACTGTTAATTTGCATCAGTGAAACAGAGGGTGTCCCTTCTACTGCTATTCGAGAAATATCATTGTTAAGGGAACTCACGCATCCAAATATTGTACAATTGTTCGACGTCGTCGACGGCGACAAGCACCTTTATCTCGTTTTCGAGTTCTTGCAACAAGACTTAAAAAAGTTGTTAGACTTCGTGAAAGGAGGATTAGAACCAGCTCTCGTCAAGGTACAGGCTTAGAAAGATGACAGCGGAAAGTAGATGCATGCATTGTTCAAAGACAGGCCTCTCTTATGTTCACAGAGCTATTTGTATCAATTATTGAAAGCAATTGCTTTCTGCCACCTTCATTGCATTGTACACAGGGATCTAAAGCCGCAGAATCTGTTGATAGATCGGGAGGGCCACATAAAATTAGCGGATTTCGGTTTGGCCCGGACGTTCGGCGTCCCCGTAAGGACGTACACCCATGAAATAGTAACGCTTTGGTACCGCGCGCCAGAGATACTTTTAGGGACTAGATTATACTCCAACGCAGTTGACGTATGGAGCTTAGGTTGTATATTCGCCGAGATGGTAATCACAATTGTTATCGAACGTGTAATATGAAAAATGATTGGTGCTTTACGAGAGAGTTAACGTTATTCTTGCAGGCAACCCGGAGAGCCTTATTCCCAGGTGATTCCGAAATAGATCAACTATTCAGGATATTCCGCACTTTAGGTACACCTGACGAGAGCATATGGCCAGGAGTTACGCAGCTGCGTGATTACACGTCGATGTTCCCTAGTTGGGAGCCCCGATCTCTAGATGAGGTCGTACCTTCCTTTGATTCCGATGCCAAAGATTTGCTTTTGGTAAGAACTGCCTCGACGGACGACGACCAGAAAATACAAATAATTTGTATTATATGTGTTCTTTTTTTAATGTTATTTGTTTTGACAGAAACTCTTGACTTATGATCCTAACCAGAGGATATCGGCAAAGAAAGCATTAAACCATCCTTATTTTAACGGAGTTACATTAGTTCCACCACCGCGGCCAAAGAAATCTTGATCACACGCACCACTTTAAAAACTAACTAATTTACTGCCCATTTTACCATTATGGTATAACACTGCCGATTACTGCCTGAAATCTGATATCTCACGTGGAAGGTGGCTTCCCATCCTTACATACTGATCGTGTTCATGTAACAAAGATATATTTTGCTATAAACATTAAAGATCATATCTACATGTTTGTATTTTACGTGTGTTTCGATTTAATCGTTCTAGCCTCTTCCGCTTCCTGTAAATCCTTTGATTTTCTTGCTCATAATTAAGATTTGTATTTGTACGTAAGAAAGAAATGTATTTTAGGTATATATGTATTTTCTATATTATGTACAGCAAAATCGTAACTCGTTAAATTATGTGCTTTAACTACCTTTGCAGTATATTTACATTAATATTAGAGATAATGTTAGAGAGTAAAATATTTTGTGAAATTTTTATCTAATCTCAATTTTTGATTATAGTCGATAAAAAGTCGTGATAATTCCATCATCTTTTAACAATATAGAAAATGTGTTTGAATTTTATTCAAGACGTCATCTTTCTAATGAAAGATGCGCGATTTCCATATTCACTTTTTGAAAGCAAAAGACTTGCAAATGTTTCAAGCCTTCCCTTTCTCGTTTAATAATAAAATCGTTAACTACGAAATGCAATCCTATTGATTGTTTCATTGACAATCAGCTTATGTTTCAAGGGAACGTACTTAGAGGATTATATTAGAGGAATTAATTCAGCGTTCGATCAATTTTGGCAAATTAATTTTAGCATTGACTTCAGAGACTGCAGTGGGTTCTGAAGGGGTAGGAGAGGGTGCCAATTTCGGTAATCGCCACTCTTTTGGCGACGCTTTTCCGGACCCAGGGGGAGTTGATTTTTCCGGAGTTTTTAATCGGAGACTGTTAGGGGATCGCGGGGTGACAGGCGATTTCATTACTCTATCCTCAGGACTCCTCGATTGAGGGCTGTTGGAAGAACGTGGCGAAGTAGGTGATTTTGCTGTTTTGTCTTCTGCAACTTTCAACTCAGAATTATTAGGAGTGCGCGGAGTAATCGGCGACTTCGTTTTATTTTCCGGAGTTTTCAGCTGTCGATTCTCAGGAGAACGGGTTTTGTTTTCCACAGCTTTCAGTTCAATGCTGTCAGGAGTACGCGGGGTAAGGGGTGACCTCGGCGTTCTAGTTTCCGGGCTTTTTAATTGCAAGCTGTTGGGAGATGGTTGCGCGCTTCTACCAATCGGGGACTTCGGCGGTTTGCCTTTTGGTACGATTTTATCTTCTGAATTCAGAGTTTTCTGATCTTCGTTCTCCGTTCCTGTCTCGAGGGTGAACATTTTTTTCGATCCTGTTGCATCAGGAGATTTGGCCAAACTACTCCTCACAGCTTTAGGAGTTACCACCGACGACGGCGACGGTAGCTTTTTTACCTTCGTCGGAGTACTCGGCGGTGGTTGCGGAGGATTTTTTGTTGGTTCGACGGAAGAATTCTCTTCGGTTCCTTCGATCTGAAATATACCAATCGATAAATAATAATAATAATAAATTGTGAAGTAGAACATGTTTCCTTCTTCATCAGATGCTGCATCGAACATTGAAGTTTTAGAAGGAAACGAGACGATTTATTATACGATTTATCTAAAATTATTTGAATAAAATATCACATCCTCCGGAAGGTTGATAATAATTCATGGCTAAAGTGTTACTTGTGCAGACTGACCTTAAATTACAAATGCGGTGAATAGTAGCGCTGCTTCAGTGTCCATCGAATATTATATAGTGAGGGTGAAGTACACTCTGTGCTAATGTCCGAGAAGAAATAAGTTTAAATAACTTCGTTGAAAAAATTGTGCACTGAATTACCATTAAACGATATTTATAAAACTTGTATATAAGGCTTTGTATTTTAATGTAGGCTTTTTGTACGATATATGTAAGTCTTTGAAAGAGGGTTTAGTAAAAAGGCTTGGAATTTAAATTTAAAAACTAAAATATTATTATGCTGACTCTCTTGTTACGTTCACAGGTGTGTCGATCATTCGTTACACAATTGTATTCGTACGAGGATGAATACCCGTAACAGTTAACGACAATTTCATGTATTATGCAAATATCGAGTGATTTTAAATATAATAATAATAATAATGATAATAATAATTGGTATGGAAGCAGTAAAATGATAAGTAACATTCATTATACATATACTTTCATATAGAGATTGTTAATTTTTAAAAATGACGCGTTCGAGAGATGCCTTTCATAATTACACTCGCTCCTTATTAATTCTCATTTTCCAACTGGCTCTAAAACAGCTAATATAAGATTTAATTATTATTTATTCTGATGTATACAACAAATGGAGATAGTTTACGTATCTACAGTAACGATTACGAATTTATATCGTATTCTATTACTTAAATACAATATGAAATGTATTATTCGATGCAATCGCGTGAGATATGATCACTCCCCGCTCGTTGCATTGAATGCCTATAATGTAGTTGCGCGTCGATACGGTCCTAACGTCGCGTATTCCTCTCTTACGTGCACGTTTCACGCTTAAACAGGACTTCATCTATTTTATATAATGATTTATGGTATCGTTTTTTTTTTAAATCCGGGAGTAGGCGAGTTCAGGCAAACCTATCATATTTTATTTCCAGTTTCGTAGCGTTTTAATATATTTCCTATATGACAATATAATTACACAGTTCTGTATTTGTCAGTTTTCATAAAACCTGACAGGTGTTTCATTTTTTATGAGGATCGTGGATTGACTTCTTAAGGTTGTATGAGCTGGATTTCTATCAAAAGTTTAAGACATTTAATAAAAAGCTGTATTTAACATTTGATGCAGTGGATTTTTAGAAAAAATAATTATCACATTATAAGAAAGAATAGTAGGTTCACCCCTTCAGATTCGTCGAAATTCTCATTTTTTCACAAATGCTCCTAAGCCATTGGACTTACGGAAAAATTGTATAGGACTTCGTTTATAGCTAATAACTAAAGCCACAACTTTTATCTGAAACATTTTTTTCTACCGTGAATAATTAACAAGTATTTTGTCAATAAACTGTTTTATCGTTTTTTGTTAATTACTCGTTAACTATCGATNCTTAAACAGGACTTCATCTATTTTATATAATGATTTATGGTATCGTTTTTTTTTTAAATCCGGGAGTAGGCGAGTTCAGGCAAACCTATCATATTTTATTTCCAGTTTCGTAGCGTTTTAATATATTTCCTATATGACAATATAATTACACAGTTCTGTATTTGTCAGTTTTCATAAAACCTGACAGGTGTTTCATTTTTTATGAGGATCGTGGATTGACTTCTTAAGGTTGTATGAGCTGGATTTCTATCAAAAGTTTAAGACATTTAATAAAAAGCTGTATTTAACATTTGATGCAGTGGATTTTTAGAAAAAATAATTATCACAGTATAAGAAAGAATAGTAGGTTCACCCCTTCAGATTCGTCGAAATTCTCATTTTTTCACAAATGCTCCTAAGCCATTGGACTTACGGAAAAATTGTATAGGACTTCGTTTATAGCTAATAACTAAAGCCACAACTTTTATCTGAAACATTTTTTTCTACCGTGAATAATTAACAAGTATTTTGTCAATAAACTGTTTTATCGTTTTTTGTTAATTACTCGTTAACTATCGATGCTAGCAAAAAATGCTTTAGACAAGAGTTGTAGCTCTAGTCATCAGCTATAAAAAGGCTCTATTGCAGTTTTCTTGTAGGTCTTACGGTTTAGGAATAATTGAGGAAAAACGAAATTTTTAGCCAAAGTTATTCATGTGATATCTAGTAACTGTTAAAATATCAATATTTTTTATCTTTTATTTTTGTCTCTGTTTTTATGTGAGTGTTCANATGCAGTGGATTTTTAGAAAAAATAATTATCACAGTATAAGAAAGAATAGTAGGTTCACCCCTTCAGATTCGTCGAAATTCTCATTTTTTCACAAATGCTCCTACACCATTGGACTTACGGAAAAATTGTGTACGACTTCATTTGTAGCTGATAACTAATGCCACAGCTTTAATCTGAAACATTTTTTTCTACCGTGAATAATTAACAAGTATTTGGTCAATAAACTGTTTTATCGTTTTTTGTTAATTACTCGTTAACTATCGATGCTAGCAAAAGATGCTTTAGACAAAAGTTGTAGCTCTAGTCATCAGCTATAAAAAGGCTCTGTTGCTGTTTTCCTGTAAGTCTTACGGTTTAGGAATAGTCGAGGAAAAACGAAATTTTTAGCCAAAGTTATTCATGTGATATCTAGTAACTGTTAAAATTTCAATATTTTTTATCTTTTATTTTTGTCTCTGTTTTTATGTGAGTGTTCATACAACCTTAATATAACTCGCAAGAATCGTAGATCTCCTTAAACATGATAGAATTTTTCCTAACTAACGTTTAGCGGATCATCTTTGCTTTTTGCATTTACATATACGTAGGTACATATTTATGTTAGACACATTTATGATCGTGTCATAAAAGTGTTAGCATTCGATTCAAATAATCGCATGAGTACGAGTTAATAACATATTAAAAAACGTTTAGTAATGAACGTCGCGTTTCCGTGTTGCTACTATAGCACATCCAAAGCCTTGGTTAGTACGTACAATAGTTGGCTATTTACACTATAAACTCAAACTGGCGCGGGGGCCATTTTTCTCTCATAGGTTTAGCAAAAATACACCTACTCTCGGTCTATCAATTAAATTAGATGTCCGATAGTACGCGATTTGCCTGATTATGCATAGATACCTCCGCTGTATTATGTCCATCTCGTCAGAGCGAGACCATAATGTAAAGATAAAAAGTATGTTCTTACAGTATTTTGTTTGCATTCTTCCAAATCAGCCAATAAAAAGCACTTCCCAGTAACGACCATACTCAGTTTTTAATCAATCAGATTCACGTGCGATATATGAATGCAGTACAAAAAGTCTTCTTATTTTATAAAATTTATAATAATTTAAAAAGCGCATGACTATAAAGGAATTTAATATCGTTATTAAAATCAAGATTACAGTAATATAAATAAAAAGAAGAGAAGAACTGTAAGCTGAAAAGAATCTTCCACATGCCATTTCTTGTGTTGCCATTCCAATTTTTGCAAAACTGAATTTTTATTCAGGTATTATAATTTATAATATTGTGGCATTATTATAATGGCATAATTATATAATATAATTGGCATAATTATATAATATAATATTTTTAAAACACTTTGGAACGAACCAATACATTTCTCAATCATATTTCAATATGGCGGAAGTTGGGAAGGTGCAGTAGACGTTAGAACTGAGGAGCACACCTCTATCTTTACATCTTAAGAAGACTCCGATGATCCTACGTGATCAAGATAAATGAGAATCGATTTTGCTTACAACCTTAAGCGTATCACGTTTACCGCATCTCCTTTTCAGATCGGAAAAATGTCCTTAGCAGTATCACCAAAAATGAACTTTTATTGTAATGTACACGATGTGTTATAGCAAACAATTATGTGACGCAGGGGGTTCGCCTCGTACAAATCGCGATCAGAAGGAAGCTTTGTGTCCTCTCGTTAAATATCCTTATCGCTCTAAAATATAGTTAGACTCGCACATTTATAAAAATTCCAGGGATACCGTCGGGTCGTGTGTAAGCTGGTCTGAATGAAGAAGATTGCTTGAGTTATGCCGTGGCGAATAATGAAGTGTCTCGACGTCGTTCGTTCGCGTGTCTATAATATATATAAGAGCGCATTTTTGCAATCTGAAAAAGTGCCGCGAGCTATGTATATCTTTTGGATGCTCTGTGGATAAATGCTTCAACAAGATGGAAAAGATCGTTCGCCCACTTCTCGGCGCGTGCTACGCGCTAGACACGTACGCGTCATCGATCGCACACGACGAATGCCCGGCTCGCTCCTTCCTTTTTTTTTTAAACACCGTGCGAGAAAGAGCGACTCTCCCGTATGGCACGTAAAAAATCTCTTTGCCATCGCCGACGCGAGATGATCACCGATTGACCTGAACGCGATTTTTGAACTGACCCGAAGCCGACGCAGGCGTTGCGTCGACGTCGACGCCGGACGCTCGGCTTGTCTCTCCTCGTACATGAAACGTGTCGGTGTCTGTCTCTG
>SMSR01009878.1:28005-39153 GCA_019453355.1 Ceratina japonica
AAGTATTTGTATGAAGCTTACTTTTTTTCTCCAGGCCACCCGTCGACGAGGGGGTGTCTGGTGTTCGCGGTAACGATTTGACGGATTTACTTGGCGATTTCACAGGTGACCCGGCCGTTGACCTCTTGTCGGCCTCCGTTAACTTCGAGGGTGACTTCTTCATCGGGGAATCCGCATCTCCATTCGTAGTTGGTCCCTGCAATAATTATTTCTCCTCAATACAATAATTTTTAATAAATCATGTAAAACGATACATAAAACATGAATAAAATATTTATACTTTATTGTATGAATATTTACCGCGTTGGACTGCGACTCGTTTGTAACGCTGCCATTCTCGATTTCTGTAAAAGTACACAAAATGTATATAACATTCTTATTGTATATTAAATATATTTAATAATAAATATTTAATCATTAGTTCTAAAGAATATTTAATAATAAATAGTAGCATTCGTGAAGCAAAATCTCAGATAGATCAAATCTTGAAAATAGAAACAAAACAACCCCTGCATTTTGGAGTCTAAATTCAACGATATTAAATTGTTTTAACACCGTCGTAATTTTGTCTAAACATAAATAAAAACCTGATATCTTCGCTGATTTCTTATCCGATCTTTCCTTCAGTTTCATAGGTACCCCTCGTTGTCCTTTCGTTGCAGCTGACTTCGTCTTCGATTCCGATTTATTATCAACTTTTTTCTGTTCGCTCGACTCATCGATGATTGTAGTTTTCTTCGTTTCATTTTTCTCTAATTTCTCATTAGCAGTCGGTGATTTGGGTGATTTCGGGGACGCAGGTGAGCGCGGACTTCGCGACGGCGAAGATTTAAGCGACAATGATCTTTGCTGTCCATTGTCGAAGCCTTTCACAGTTTCTGGCGACTTNTTTACATTATACTTATATAGGTACCTACTGGTTTTAAAACATGCAGGAACATGCTTTAATCGATTCCTTTATATTGAATTTACTTACCTTAGAGCATGTATCGGTACCTCAAACGATTTTGGGCCAATTTCAATTGCACATGGCGCCACGACTGATCCAAAATCGTTTGAGGTACCTGTACTACTGGAGGTAGCTTCTTTTATTTTCATTAACAAGAGCGATTTAGTCATAATGTAAAGATAAAAGGTCTGTCTGTCAGCGAATAGAAAAGACTTCCCATAATATCGAGTTTTTAATCAATCAGATTAACGTGAGATATTTGAATGCAGTTGAGGGTAAAAAAGTCTTCTTATTTTATAAACTATATGATAATTTTAAAAGTACGACTATAAAAGAATTCAATATCGTTGTTGAAATCAAGGTTGCAGTAATATAAATGAAAGGAAGAAAATCTATGAGCTGAAAAGAATCTTCTACACGCTATTTCCTGTATTGCTATTTCAATTTTTGCAAAATTTTACTGAACAATCTGCATTTTGATTAATATTTATAAAACACTTTGAACAAAATCAATATACATTTCTCAATTTAAATAAACCATATTTCAATATGGCAGAAGTTGGGAAGTCGCAGTAGATGTTAAAACTGAGACTGGTTGGGAGCACACTTCTATCTTTACATCATGGATATAGTTATAGCCTACATGCTGTTTTTTTTTCAAAGCACAGGATTGGCCTTCTTCAAACAGTTTCAAACTTAATATCACTTATTAAAAACTAAAGGGTTGCCAATGCCATACTGTGAGAGGGAGACAGCATGTAGCTAAACATTTCTACCCTGTCTAACAATCTGATGTGACAACAATCTGACAGTGTGTCAACGCATAAGAAACTGCCTCCAGTAGTACATACATGCCCTAAGTTACTTACTGTAAAAACGTACATTCTAATTCAATATATAAACTCGTTTGGTAATTTTTAATGTAAGGAAGAGAGATAGGTACACAGAGACAACAAATATTAGTTTAAATAGTCACGGCAGCTAATGAATTAATTACTCCCTTGAGAATTTCGTGATTTGCGATCCAGATTATGTAGTGGAGGATATTGTGTCGTGAGATAAGTTGATGTGTACTTACGCCGTTGTTCGTATCCTGCGGCGTCTTAGGTGGCGTCGCCGATGACTGAATACCAACAAACAATAATGACTTGTTAATAATGACAGGTGACAATGCATGCGAGAACGAGGGGCATGGCGGTCGCTCGCTACAGTAAAGGGCTATGTCAATCTGCAGCTGATGAGGCAGTTCGGGAATCCTTGTTTCAAAAAGATATTCTAATTTATATGCTCAAGATTTCTTCGCATCAAGAAATACTGGACGATTGTGAAAATATCAGGTTTGTTGTTAGACACCGATGTTTATGCATTTTTCTTGATGCTAGAATTCTTGTTTTCTATCGATTTTAATAATTATCTGATAAAAATGTACAAAATGCAGGCCTACATTAACATTCTGTCTTACATGCGTGATTTACTAAAAATACAGGGTGACTCAGAAAAAGTATTTCTAAACAACAATTTTCTTTGGCAAATGCAAAATGAAGCATGGTTTTTGAGTTATTAGTAAAAAAAAACACTGATGAAGCGTAGGGCCCATGCAGTGGAGGCCCGGATCGTGGGTCAGCACGCGGGACTACGCGTGTCCTCATCGGTCAGTGTTTCTTTTACTAATAACTTAACTAATAATTTTACTATAATTCGAAAACTGTGTTTCATTTTATATTTTGGCAAAGGAAATTGTTCTTCACAAACACTTTTTCTGGGGCACCTTGTATGTATGATTCTATTCGATCAAACTATAATTCTCGAGGCGTACATGACAGAACGAAGACGCTGTTATATTATTGTATGTATTACGAGGTATAAATCGATAAGAATGGCAGGCACTCAGTTAAAGATAATTATAATCACTACCAAACTTTGGATAATGAGTCAAATAATAAATGAAAAGCACATTCAAATTTTTAAATGTTTTTCTAATTAAATAATTTCTTTTAATGATCGTAAGAATAAAAACACAAGCACAGAGATTGAAAATAGTAGTCGACTTGATGTACAAGCTGGATCTTTAATTATAAGTAAAACGAAATTCTTACTTTGATGGCTCCACCGCCAGGAATGTGTTTAGCGTTGTCCTTAGAACCGACTTTCGATTTTGCTTTATCCTTGAAGTCGAGCTTCACCGTTTCTATCTTTTTATCACCACCGCCAGGCTTGTACGTCGCGTTGTCTAATGATCCGACTTTCGGTTTTGCATTCCACTGAAGTTTAACTTGAGAGATCTGCAAACAAGTTTTTAAAACAATCAAATATAAGTGATTTACACGATGTAAGGAT
Source organism: Ceratina japonica (assembly GCA_019453355.1). Classification (NCBI taxonomy): domain Eukaryota; kingdom Metazoa; phylum Arthropoda; class Insecta; order Hymenoptera; family Apidae; genus Ceratina; species Ceratina japonica. The sequence continues at coordinate 31,292 of SMSR01009878.1, forward strand.
AAAAGGTGTGTTCTTGCGAATTTTCCCAGATCAGATTAGAAAGCACTTTCCAATAATGGTCATCTTGAGTTTTTCATTAATCAGATTCACGTGGGATATTTGAATGCAGTTGAGCATAAAAAAGAATTTTCTTATTTTATAAAATGTATGATAATTTTAGAAGTACGACTATAAAAGAATTTAATATCATTGTTGAAACCAAGGTTACAGTAATATAAATGAAACGAAGAAGAATTATGAGCTGAAAAGAATCTCCCAATGCCATTTCTTTTATTGCCATTTAAATTTTTATAAAATTCTACTGATCCTGGCATTTTGAGTAATATTTATAAAACACTTTGGAACGAATCAATACATTTCTACAATACATTTCTCAATGTAAATAAACCATGGCTATAAATAAAACATATTTCAACATGGTAGAAGTTGGGAAACCGCAGTAGATGTTAAAACTGGAATTAGCTTGGGAGCACACCTCTATCTTTACATCATAGTATTTTATATGGTAAGAGAATAATGATTGGAGTACCGACCTTTTTGTCACCACCGCTCGGTGCGTATTTCTCATTCTTCGCAGCGATCTTCGGCTGTGCTTTGCTGAAGTCCAGCTTTCTATTCTCTATCTTCACCTTCCCACCGCCTGGCTTGTAACTCGCGTTCTCCAATGAACCGATCTTCGATCTGACCGTTTTCAAATTAGGGGACGGCGCCGCTCCCACTTGAATTTTGTTCATAGGCAGTTCTGCGTTTGATAAGACTTATCAATACACAATTCACACACAGAAGTCACTGAATAAACACTCTTTTTTAATATACGATAAGTATAAGCGCTATAAATTAAATATACTATAAATTAAATAATGTAAATTAAATATTTGTATGAAGCTTACTTTTTTTCTCCAGGCCACCCGTCGACGAGGGGGTGTCTGGTGTTCGCGGTAACGATTTGACGGATTTACTTGGCGATTTCACAGGTGACCCGGCCGTTGACCTCTTGTCGGCCTCCGTTAACTTCGAGGGTGACTTCTTCATCGGAGAATCCGCATCTCCATTCGTAGTTGGTCCCTGCAATAATTATTTCTCCTCAATACAATAATTTTTAATAAATCATGTAAAACGATACATAAAACATGAATAAAATATTTATACTTTATTGTATGAATATTTACCGCGTTGGACTGCGACTCGTTTGTAACGCTGCCATTCTCGATTTCTGTAAAAGTACACAAAATGTATATAACATTCTTATTGTATATTAAATATATTTAATAATAAATATTTAATCATTAGTTCTAAAGAATATTTAATAATAAATAGTAGCATTCGTGAAGCAAAATCTCAGATAGATCAAATCTTGAAAATAGAAACAAAACAACCCCTGCATTTTGGAGTCTAAATTCAACGATATTAAATTGTTTTAACACCGTCGTAATTTTTTCTAAACATAAATAAAAACCTGATATTTTCGTTGATTTCTTATCCGATCTTTCCTTCGGTTTCATAGGCGTCCCTCGTTGCCCTTTCGTTGCAGCTGACTTCGTCTTCGATTCCGATTTATTATCAACTTTTTTCTGTTCGCTCGACTCATCGATGATTGTAGTTTTCTTCGTTTCATTTTTCTCTAATTTCTCATTAGCAGTCGGTGATTTGGGTGATTTCGGGGACGCAGGTGAGCGCGGACTTCGCGACGGCGAAGATTTAAGCGACAATGATCTTTGCTGTCCATTGTCGAAGCCTTTCACAGTTTCTGGCGACTTCGGAGGCAACTGCAACGTCTCAGGAACTTTCATTTGATCCACCGGACGTGATTCCTCTGTCTTACTTTCTTCCTTCTTAGATAAATCCGCCTTCGATTCCGAAGAATCTTTAGAAGGCAGAATATCAGGTGATTTCAGTTTCGATTCTTTCTCGTCAGATTGATCATCTTTAGGCAACGGTTTAATCGACTCTTCAGGTTTAGGAGACTTCACCTCGTTTTGATTCATTTCTACTGGAGTTGTACGTGACTTTTCTAACTCTTTAGACAGCAACTTTAATTCCTGTTCATTTTTACCTTCTTTCGTTTCCTTCGACAAATTGTTTGGTTTGTTCTGTGTCACAGGCGTCTTTACTTCTTGTTTTTCTTGTCTCGGTTTAGTTTCGTGTTGATCCAAATTCATTTCGCCGGGCGTGCTTGCACGCGACTTATTCGGAGATATAGTCTTCAGTTCGCTCCCAGTATTCTTGCCTGACGTATTTTCTTGCAATTGTTCCGCCGACTTGGACACAGTTCTCATAATCAGTTCGTTCGCCAAGTCACTTTTGTTAGTCTCTATCGGTGTGTTCGCACGTGATTTATCAGCTGATTTCGGGGTCTTTAATTCCTGTTGCTTCTGATCTGGCGCGTCCGGCGTGGCAACGCGAGATTTATTTGTCAGAGGAGATTTCGGAGGCGTCTGACTCGGTGCATTATCATTTAATTTCGTTGCCATTGGCGGTAGTTCAGGTTTTTTAACAGAAGGCGAATTAATCTCGTACTGTCTCGCAGGACTCTTCGCGCTTCCTTTCTCATTCACGATCTGATCGTCCAGCAACTTTTTCTCCTGCTCCGACTGATTGCGAGCGTCGTTCGCTTCCTGCTTGTTCATCGACGACAATCTATTATCGCTTTCCACCGCGTCGAACTCTTTGACAGATTTCTTGTCGTCAATTATATCAGCGACTTTCTCCAAAGCCGCGTCGGGCTTGCCGTCAATCTTGCCATTTATCGTAGCAGTTTCCGGCCTTTTCACCGGCTGAACGACTTCCTTCTTCGACAATTTAGTCTCGATCAGCTCGTCCTGGTTGGTAGCGTTCCCGTTAGCGCGCGGCGACTTCCCGTCCATTACGACGTCGTCGTCGTCGTCGTTCTCCGTGTTTTCCCGCGTTTTCTCCCTCGACGCCGCGTTCTCGAATTGCTCGAGCTTCCTCGAGTTGTCCACGTCGGCCATCCTGCCGATCACTATGCGCGGCACTGCGGGCTTGTTGTCTTCGCCTCGGAACGGTGGACCTTGTCGAGCTTGAAGGTTCAACAGCGACTCATCGCGTCGCAACTGCTTCTGGATCTCAGGATTTCGTCCTTGTTGAGGCGAGCCTTGGTGCTCTGGTCTCGGATGCTGCGCTGCTCGTTGCACGTTTCCTTCCGGTCTCTGTGGCGGGTAATTCCCAGGAGGCGGTGGCCTGGGTCCTTGTTGTGGCCCAGGACGCGGTCCAGGCGACGAAGGGTAACGCGGGTTCAAAACCGTCGGTTGATTCTGATTTTGATCGGGTTGCGGTCTCAGAGGGAACGAACCGGGTCTCGGGTTTCCGTACGGAGGTCTTGTGAATTGACCTGGATTCACCGGGCCGGCGGGTCGATTCTCGAAACGAATTTGCTGGATCGGTCTAGGTCGAGGTTGTCCTACGGGACCATTATCTATAGGCTGCCTCGGCACTCCAGGTGGACCTTGCGGTCTCGCCCGAAAGGCAGACGACAAAGGCGGGCTCGGTTTTACCTGTGAAATCACAACGTTACTCACGAACATTCGCGAGGTCAAGGTTTTCTAAAGTTTGTTTTAGATTTTAGGATTCCTAAATCAAATATTGGTATGGTAATATGTTGGTACTCCATTTAGAATCCATTCTCTAAGTAGCAGTATAAATAATAAATAATTTATATGGCAGTATAAATATAAATAATAAATAATTTATATTAATTGAACAGTTTCTGTCGGTTTTTTCAAGTTTATTTAAGATTTAATTATGATTTCTAAATAAAATTGTTCTAAATCGATTTTATTCCCTAGCCAGAATTGAGTGTCGATAATAATTAATGATGGCCACTAATCGAATCTTTCCTGGATAATAATTAATGATTTCCATAATTGAATAGTTCCTATAGGTTCTTTAAAAGTTTATTTAATTAGGGTTTCTAAATAAGACTATTCTACACACATTGTTAATTGATTTAAAATCCACATTACCTAACTGCCAATAAGAATGAATAATTGTTACTGATTCAACAGTTCCTATCGATTTTTTAAGAATTTATGTTATTACGATTCTTAAATAAAATTGTTCTAAGCACATGGTTACTTTATTTAGAATTCATTCCTGAATTAAAATTGATTGTACGTACTAATTAATAATTTTCATCAATGGAATTGTTTTCGTCAGTTTTAAAAAAATGTATTTTATTATGATTCTTCAATAAACACATTGTTTTAAACACATAGTTACTTCATTTAGAATTCAGTCCTTAAATAATTGATTGTCGACAATAATTATTAATTTCCATTAATCCACAAAACAGTTCCTATCGGTTTTTAAAAATTGTATTTTATTATGATTCTTAATAAAAATATTCTAAACACAAGATTGGAGTTTCTATAGAATTCATTCCTTAACTAAAATTGATTGTCGATAATAATTAATAATTTCCATCAATCGAAACCATTTCCATCGGTTTTTTAAAAGTATATTTAATTATGATTCCTAAATAAAACTGTTCTAAACATTTCGTTTAGAATGAATTCCCATAAAATTTATTACTGATAATAATTTTAACAAATTGAACCGTTCTTATCGGACGTGTGGAAGTTTATCTTATTATCATGTCTAAATAAAACTGTTCTAAGCAAATTACTACTATATTTAGAATAAATTCCAGTAAAATTTATTGAAGATAGTAATTAATTATTGTAAGAAATCGATCAGTTTTTATCAGATGCTTGTAAGCTTATCGTATCATGATCCCTAAATAAAACTGTTCTAAGAAAATTATTTCTATATTTAGAATAAATTCCAGTAAAATTTATTGAAGATGGTAATTAATTATTGTAAGAAATCGATCAGTTCTTATCAGATGCTTGAAAGCTTATAGTATCATGATCCCTAAATAAAACGGTTCTAAACAATTTATTACTATATTTAGAATTCATTTTCATGAAATTTATTACAGATAATAATTAATAGTTTCAACAAACTGAACCGTTTTTATCAGATGTTTGGTAGCTGATCATATCATGATCTCTAAATAAAACTGTTCTAAACAATTCATTACTACATTTAAAATTCATTCCAATAAAAAAAATTTACTACTGATAATAATTAATAATTTCAACAAACTGAATCATTCTTATCAGATGTTTGGAAGCTTATCATATCATGATCCCTAGAAATAAAACTATCTTAAACACACTATTACTCAATTTAGAATTCATTCCCTTGAACATCACTGCCGATAATAATTAATAATTCGCTCAATCGAACCGTTCGGATTTCAATAATTGGGACGAGACGAAGAATTAGCATCGGAAATGCGGATCGTGGAGATCGGCCCTGAGGCCATCGATCAGCAGGTAATACAAAACGACGTGACGTTCCGAAGATTCGTATTTACCGTGCCTGCCACCGTTCGACTTTGTCTACTAGTTATGGGATTAAACCACGAATGACTATAGTATGGCATCGTCCATCCATCCATCGCGATCCAACAAGCACCGAGCGTTTATAAGCTGGCGTGACCTACGGCAGTAGCTTCCCTCCTCAGAATCTGCGCCTGTTTACTCTTATTTCCTCGCGGAATCCCCGTCACGGAAATCATTCGCAACTTGCCAAAATCGTTCATACGTCCACCTTTCATACCGTTCATGATTAAAAATTATTATGTCACTGTCATTTTACACTATTTAGAAAAAGAAAGATTGTAACATGACATAGCATAATTCTTCCCATGATTTAATTATCAGTGGATTGCAATGGCAATTATCGGTGAATTGCAGTTAAAATTTCGGAGATTTTTTCAGCTTACCGCACTTGGTTCGCGATTCGCTGGGGATTCGGCCGCGTTTCTTGCAGTCTCTTGCGAATCCATTTTCAAATCTTTCATGCGAGCTTAGAATTTAGGCCGATTGAGCTATCTCTTCACCTCTGAGAAGATATCCTTATAAACCTGTTGCGAATCAACGATGGAGTAATTGCATCAAAGAGAGAGAAAGAGAAAGAGAGATAGAGAGAGAGAAAGTAGTCGTAAGTGCTGATGCTTCCAGTCTACGTCGTGCCTAATTAATTATATTGAACGAAAGACACTAGTCTTGATGCGTGAGTCATCATGTCAGTATGCAAACGATGCCCCGGGAAGCTTGATCGATGAAAATAATAATCAACCACTACTTCGTTCTAATTTTGCCAGAAAACCTCGTCTCCCACAATTAGAAGAACAGTAAATTTCCTATGGAAAAAAGATTTTCATTCTCACGGTGTGACAGTTGACATTCTCAATGACATAGTTGTTGAAAGTCCGAGCTACTGATTCCGTGAACAATTCAATGAAAGTTAGAGGTGCGATTTGCACGGTTGTTGCTTCTCTTTCGATGCTTGCTTACGGTGCGTGCTGCTGTTATACCCTTCAATTAGGAAATTACCGCCGGCTGTATACGTGCCTATAAGTACTTGCTAAGTAATGTGATTATAGCACCGGCGTCAACTTTCTTTCCATGTATTTTACCTAGTGCCGCTATGATTACCGTGGATACCAACGTGATAAAAGGGCAAATCGCCTACAATTTCGTTTTATTATCCTGTTCGTGGGAAAAGTTCTTTTTATGTGCAGTTATTCGGAAGAATTTCTGAATTTGTTCAGTAAACAATTGTTTCCAAATTTTTGGTCAATTAGCGAAGAATTAGCAAATTTTTAAATAGTTGATTGTTATCGATTATTGCAGTGACCCTTCAGGGAGTGATTAGACACCTCAGTGATGATTTCTGATTAGTTGATTAGGAAAAGTGTGCTTAAACAGGAAATGAGGATAAAGTGCTATATTTCACGTCAGAATTCGAACATTATACGAAATTCTCTGAATAAATATTTATAAAAAATCATGTATCATTATCTTATGGTTAATGATATTTTTATTCTAAAACGACATTCGAAATGTTAATTTTTATTCCACTGACGTATTGACAGTGGACACATACTTCATATTATAATAATATATGTAATAATAATATATATAATTACATAACTTATATATAACATAATTATAATAATATATATGTATATTTTGACTATTTCTCGATTTTAATATGCAATTTCCGGTTTAGGGACATTTTTGTGTAGATATCCAGTTCTTTCCTGAAGGGCCACTTATATTGAAGCTTTTTTGTAATATAGAATGGTTGCAGAAATTGGAGTTGAACTTTAACTGCGGAGTTTGAATGGTAGAACCACGGTAGGATCATGTTTCTACCTATAATAGTAGAATCGTCTGACCTTGGCGGTTTAGTACTACTAGATGCCACGAAACAACGTCGGCTTCGTGTAAAAGGCTAATAAATGAAGCGTGCAACGCACTCGTACTAATCACATNAAAGTGTGCTTAAACAGGAAATGAGAATAAAGTGCTATATTTGACGTTAGGATTCGATTATTATACTATACGAAATTCGCAGAATGAATATTTATAAAAAATAATGTATCATTATTTTATGGTAACGATATTTTTATTCTAAAACGACATTCGAAATATTAATTTTTATGCCACTGACGTATTGACAGTGGACACATCCTTCATATAATATTATAATAATATATGTAATAATAATATATATAATTACATAACTTATATATAACATAATTATAATAATATATATGTATATTTTGACTATTACTCGATTTTAATATGGAATTTCCGGTTTAGGGACATTTTTATGTAGATATCCAGTTCTTTCCTGAAGGGCCACTTATAATGAAGCTTTTTTGTAATATAGAATGGTTGCAGAAATTGCAGTTGAACTTTAACTGCGGAGTTTGAACGGTAGAACCACGGTAGGATCATGTTTCTACCTATAATAGTAGAATCGTC
>SMSR01009879.1:0-32531 GCA_019453355.1 Ceratina japonica
CAATTATGCTTCAAGTTTTATTGTACAAAGTCCACCAATATTACATTTATCGTACTAATTAATAAAATTAATAGTCTAACAAAATTACAATGTATTTATTACAAATCTTATCGATATACATATATGATATGTGTACCAAATTATTTAATTGTCAATAACTGATAATAGTGGAGGACAAGATAAAAGTATAACAGATGGTTTTCTGACTGGAAATTCAAATTCTAGAAACCATATGACATTTTATACGCATTAGCCTAGTAGACTATTTCTTGGGCCTCGGCTATCTTTTAGCCATCCCTTTCGTTTTGCTCTTGATCTTCATTTTGCGCCGTGACATTAATATCGCGAGGCAGTGGCTACAGCTGTCCACCGTGGCTTTGTTGGTCTACCGTAGCGAAGTTATTTCTCGTCTTTCGGTATGTTACTTTCGCGCGTCTCCTATTTCTGCCAGCTGCTATTCTTAAACGGGTTTCTCTGGCGAACCGTTTGGCCCGAGCCGGTGCGGCGCAGCATCGTTCGTTCGCCGTGGGGCTGGTTCTTGCGATCGCACCTGTGACCCCCCCTCTAAGAAAATTCAGCCCTCGTATCTTCTCGGTTCAGATGAGGGAAAGTATGGGATCCGCGGATGTATGTGCTTGGAATCTGTTCGATAGAAAACTTCCGGGTTTACGATCCGATTTAGTAGAAGCCTTCCTCTCTGAAATATATTTGACTCCGGTTTAATGGTCAATCAATGAGTACTATTCCCTGCGAAGGAATAAAATAACTGATAAAAATTTACAATTTTCTGTGAATAACAATGTACAAAATAAATATCAGTGTGCGTGTAAATTATCGACTACAAAAATTCAATTATTAGATTAAAATATTCTCATATTATTACAAGTAATAATTCATGATCTCAAGGTCCTTTATTAAATTACTTTAGGCGAATATCCTTATTGAATCGCACTGTATATAACAATAAAGGAGCGGAGGGATAAATGTTTTTACCGCTGACAGTGCCCGGCGTAGGTGCGCATAAAGTCGCAAACGAAAAGATTTATAATAGACGCGCACGGAAATTGTTTATGATTGTTTCGCGGTAACGGTATACGCTGTAAAACAAACCGTTCCCATTTTGTTGCAGCGACAGAGCGACACGAGTGTTGGGAACGTTTACCTAAAAGTTCACGCGCAGAAGTGCGGATGTTTCTACAAGAAATATTCTTGTACAAGCGTGGCCATAAAGAATGATTTATTACCGGCAGTGGGAGAAGTGGCCGCTTTTTGTACACCGTCATCAGTTATTTCTAAAAATTATTGTACAGAAATGCTAACGGAAATATCTTCATATGTTTACTCGTGTCGTCAAAGTACAATGAGAATTGGTTGTAATTTAAATTGGTTGGCTCGATAGTTTATTATTAGTGGCTTCGTTTGCATCTAAGTAAAAGTGTTTGCTTTTAATACCGACATAAAAGCATCAATATTTATTATTAACAGCTATATTTACGAGGATAAAAGATGTATATTTAGTTTTCTATTCTGGGAAAGAGTAAAATGAAAGCGATATTATTGTGTCACCACTCTGACCCGATAAACTACGTCGAACGCGTACGGAATCTTGCGTGGTTCCAACGGCACTTAATCGAATTGCTCGGGCAAGAGTTCGACGTCTAAAGCCGGGTGGAAACAAAAATATAATACCGTAGCTGTGTTCGAGTGGGATCTCGAACCGGTTCGATCGAGCGAAAGCACAAATTTCATTAAACAGACCGCATAAATTCACGATTACCCCGGTCCAATAATTCGGCAACAGGGGAATACCACGCAGATATCTTTGCTGATCTCGGGTATCGATTTCAACCACCATTCTGAACGATGGAAATCGGAGGAACGAATCCGCCATGAAGTACGATCGACCGAGAGGAGATGAGTATAAAGTAGCTTATAGATAGAATGGATTCCACTTGCGATAATGATTAACAATCGGGATCGATAGCATAGCTAGCCGGTCTCACACAGGCGGTTCTCCAGTTTCTAGGTAGTAGTGATCATCCTCGGTATCGCACTAAATCCTGTCGATATGTTCGTCTGCGAAACCTCTGCGATTGCTATTGATGGAGTATTTTAAAAGTCAGAGATTTCTCCCACTCCCGTTGTATACTGACTCTGATTTATACATGAATTTCATTAATCTTTACTTTTTTTATGTTGACCATGGCTGAATTCTTAGATTTGGTATTAAGTGATTTATTGAGAAATAAGTATGAAATTCTTCGCAAACATAAGACGTCTGATACATTGAACGTATCACTCACGTCGCAAATACTTACTATAATTTATAAAATCTAATCGGTCTGAAAAAATGCAAATGCATCTTTCTTGAAAAGACGCAAGTAAATTCGTGAGATGAAATACGCTGACTGATAATGTCTTTTGAAATATCCTTAATGAGAGATGAATACTATTCTCTCTCTCTCTCTCTCTCTCTCTCTCTCTCTCTTTCTCTCTCTTTCTCTCTCAAACTGGCAGAAGAATAAAATCTCATTAACAACCACTCTGCCGTGAAGTCAATCATCTGTTATGCGAAATCCATAGTTTCCCTCTTTCCCAGCCAATGCAATGAAAGCGTCGGGATCGATCGCGTGTCTTGATAAAGAGCCAGGTACTATCTGGCTAGACTGAGTTTCTGCGTTCGATCAGTTGAGTCCGATAAAAAGTAAGGGAGCGGATGGTCTGCTTTTTGTCCTTCCCGGGTCGAAACTCGCCTCTTTGATGCCTTTTACGCGCACGACCATCGCAGCGTTCGCGATTGTGGGCTTCGTTTTCAGAAAGTCGAGTAGCCAAGAATTACTCGCCTATGGAATCTAATAACTTTTATCGGTTTTTGCGGCGAGGAATAACCGAGAAGAGATAATAGGCGCGAGTGGATGGATGCGGGATAATGGAGACAGATAGACGCGGGTAAGATTGACGTTAGATGGGAAATGAAGTTATGAAATGGGATTAAGCCCACGGAATAAAGTTCCAAAATTATAAAGCGGGATTTTAGAAGATAATGGCCAGTCAGATGATTGATACTTCATAATGAAAGTATTCGTAATTTGCTCATCGCAGAGGACGAGGATTATAATATACAGTAAATCAGAGTCCTGCACGGGTCGGGTTTCGGGCCGAGCCCCCTTCCACTCGGGGCCAGCCGGGTTTTTTGATAACGCGAACACGACACTTTCTGCTTGTGGCCCTGAGAGCAACGGCCGGCGTGTAACGCCGCGGCGCGGCCTGTGACAAGTCGGCGGCCTGAGGAAAGCTCGTGGCTCGTGGCCCGAAGAAAGGCCGTGGCCCGGCCCGACATCACCCGAGAAAAGCCGAATGCGAGCATCGCTGCTATAGTGCTCCCTCTGCTACTGATTGTGAATATCCACCGATTTCGCTCTACATATGGATCGCGTATATAGTCTCCTCGTTGCGCTCCTTCTCGCTTCCAGTGTATTATGGAAATGCTCTATTTGTTATACTTATTATGAACATTATTTTAAACATTTATTTTGAACATTATTTTATATCTATTATGAACTTTTATTGCCGGAATTCTCTATCGAAGGAATGATCATACTTATAAAAGTCAATGACAATTATCGTATGCTTAAAGTAATGTAAAAGGTAGTGAAAAATAAGAACATATATCTTTAGGTAATTTTGGAACTTAACGTACTAAATAAAAACTATTACAATAGTAATGTGAACATTGTGAACGAAATGTATTAACAGATAAATAGAATATGAGTTTAAACCGTAATGATCACAGACAAAAATAGTGACGATCCGAGGGACAGGTCGAGAAAAATGTCAGTAAAACACGAATGAAATTAGAGTGCGGGGAAGATTCGTAACGAGGTATGACATCGGATGAAAAACTGTCTCTAACTGGGAACGAAAGCCACCGACAGACGGAAAGTGGAAAGAAAACGAAAAAAGTGAAATGAGAACCAGGCACGACTGGGAATTGTAAAGACGGAAAAGAAAGCGCGTGCGGAAGTGGAAAACGATCGGTCATAAATACCTATTCGATGTATCTGTGTGGCAGGATACGGTAGGACCGATCGATTTCGGAGGTCGTATCGAGGGTTAAAGCTGCGTGATGACAAATGCCTTTATCATACATGGGGGTTCGGTACGTGGCCTGGCTGCTGACACCGGCACCGTAAATAATTCGTGGCCGCTTCGGATCGCACCTTGTCATGCAGATGTCGTTTCTATTACGTTTCGACCACGTCAAGGAAATTTCTCTGGCCGGGTGTCCCGGTCCGATGAACCGGAACCGCAGCCGGTATGATCGAATTAGTTGATGGAGGCGGTCGCGCGCCAACGCAACGCTCGTCCGCGTCCGCGTCGAGTCGGTCGATAGTTTACGGATAATTTTGCCAATGCTAGCTGCTACGGATGCGGGATGTTTGAGTTCGGGAGTGCATGACGGTTCCTGCGGTTTCGGAAACGCGGGACGTAGACTTTTGATTAGAGTGATGTTATATTGAAAGAACGTTGGTTGGCATCATGGAATTACAATGCTGAACTTCCCTTGCTTCATTCTATCATTTATCGTACATCCTTCTTGTATTCTTTAATGATATTGTACTATTCTAAAAAAGAATCGTTATATACAGAATACACGCAGTTATACTGTAGTTAGTAGTTCTTCTACGAAGCGTCTATTCATTATTTCAGCATTTCGAAAGTTAAGATCCTAACATGTGCTTGCAACGTATAACAAAATAAAGTGGAAAATATGTAATTTCATTTAAATAAAAGAAATTGTTTTAATTATTCATGAAAAAAGATTTTTTATTTATTTTGTCACATCATGTAGTCGAACAAAAATGAAGTAACATTTTTGTCTCCCAATACAGGAAGGATATTGAATCTTTTGTTTAGCGCTACTTGAAACACTCTATGTATACATATTTTGTTGACAATACTATTTGTAAAAAACCGTTTCCTCATTAATATCGTTAGCAGAAAATCGAGAGCCATTTGTTCCTGTATGCAAGTTAACAAGCAGCTTTCGCAGTGAATCAATTCTTCCATTGTGCAAAGCTTTTACGGCACGCTGCACACATGCGATTTCATCGGTATTTCATACAAAAATGAAATTCCATATGACCACAAGACAATTTCTATCCGGGACGCAAATTTCATTTCCATCCCGTCCGATGTGTACAAAATGTAAAATCGATAAAGGAAATCGCGACGCGAACGTCTTTTCGGCTTCTACGGGACTTCGACGTCCAGCTTTGTGCATTGAAGACACCTGGAAATTGTGATTTTCCCACTGTGAAATGATTGAATCTTCGGTTTTTACTTTTTATCACGCTTAGTCGTCTTTTCATTTAGTAATATTTCAATTATACGTATACGCATATCTATATTTCACTTATTTCTATATTCGTTTTTAATTTAGGATTGGAGAATCGTTATTCTCGTTTGAATTATTTTAAGCGCGAATAATGGAATGAAAGAGATCAATAGGGAAGCGAATTGATTTTCTAAAGAAAATAGGAACACATCGTAAACTAATGGAATGAGACGTTTATAAGGCGCGCGAACAAGTCAACGACCTTTACGAATCGATTATCTCAAGTAGACCTGAAGAGAAAAAAGCGCGTTTAAGGACGAAAAAGACGGCGGGAGGGAACGGAAGCGTTTCATCGCGAGACGTAATCTTCCGTAATTAATTGAGGAGCGGCGGTTTAACTGGCGCGACGGTTAAAAGGGAAAGGTGTTAGGTGCTCATGTTTGAGGGTGCCTAAATTCGCTTAATTACTTGCCTCTGATTTGATTCCTGGCTCTTCGCCGTGTTTCCTTTGTGCGTCTTCAAACGAAACGAGTGAATGGGTGAATGAAACCATTTGATTTCAGCAGCCGCCACGATATAGATATTCCCAAGACGTTGAGACATTATAAATGCAACGATTCGTCTTCTTGTAGGAACTCTCCATGAGCACTGCAAGCAGAACGAGCTGCATTATAATATTTGAAACAATGGCTAGAGCATATCTGGTATGTTACCAAAACTATGGGAACTAGCGAAAAGAAAATATGTATGAGTTGATAACAAACTTCATGAAATAGATAAGAACTTGAAAAATTATAATGTGATAATTAATATGTCGTTTCACAAACTCAGTAATATCTGAAGAAAAAGGAATTGCAGATCTACGTAGTCGTATACTCTTTTAAACAGAATGACTGTTTTAATGTCTCAGTCTGAATAATTTGAATTTTTTTTTAGTAATCGAAGAGATTAGTTTCCTATAAGGTGTATAAAATAATGTTAAAGAAGTATAACTGGTCGGATTCGCGTGTAAATTTACTTTTCTTAATTTTTGTATCTGAACTGGTAATAACAATTTGTATAACACATTTTGAACATGTATGTTATATACATATGTGTACATATCCGTGGCAAAAATTTCATTGATATCGGTTGACAGTATTATGAAATATGAGCTACAAAGACTTAAAATCGGACGAAACGTATGTGATTAAATGAAATGGTGATGATGTTTCCAAACCTGCCAAAAGTCTGTGTTTACAACGTATACGCGCTATCGTGTTTTTTTTCTGGAGCGCGGAAGTTGAACATCTGTTTGCGAAGGTAAGTAGTTGGAGGACAGTTAGAAGCGAACAAAAGTTCAGCGCTATCAACATCATTCGACACACTTTTGAAGTTCGACGATATTGTTACTGCGAAGAAGGTGGAAGATAGTACGATGGGACCAGTTGAAAATGATTTCTCTCATGGTTCCTCCCACTCTATCCTCCTCCACGGAATTAGATTTCTTAAAAGATTCGACAAAGTAGCGGTAAAGTCGAAAGTTACTAGCTGAATCCTCTGCTATCTCGATCCATGGTCTTATTAGTGTCTAATATAATTTTGAAACAAGTAGATGGAACCTCTTCATTATTTACTGCTTAAATGGATAACGAGATGAGCTAATTTTGCTAGTACATAATATATTTTATTTAACGTTGTGTTTTCAACGACAACGTAAATATTTAAGGCACCATTAGAACTTGCTTAAATACGAATGGAGAATTTGCTAAGGTATTAACAGAAAACAATTTTATTTTCATGTAAATTACAGATTTTGAGTTTTTAACAAATTTCAAATAGTTTCGATACTTGGAGAACCACTATTTCTGCAATACATGCAGTATGGTATCTTGTATAAAATTCAAGTGAACTCGAAAATTGCTTAGCAACTGTGGAATGGTAGCTGAAAACAAATAAGCTTAATAATACAGCGGTCGTAGTTAATTGGAATATTATTTTCCGCATGAGGGTAGAAGCCTCGAAGGTAGCATTCTGTTTAGGCGATCGTCAGTGTCCAGTTACTGAAATTGCTTAGCTGCTACTTTCCCACCCGTATGGCCCCCGCTCATGGTTACGCAGGAACAGAAACTTCAGAACTGTGTCAAGCGTTAATAACCTCGCCAAATTTCCTTGCCTTCAAACTTGTCCGGAACAGCAGGTCTCAGTTGATGCCGAACTTTCCACCCCAGAGATGGAAATATCGCACCGCGTTTACGTTGAGCTCGGAAATCAGTCGACATGTTGATACGACATCAAGCTACGTGCATATGTACATCTGGATCGAGATGCCTAATACTCCAAATGCATAGTCGCAAGCTGCAAATATTCTACCTCGAAAAATGTAAATTCCAAGTTCTGTTATGTTTTAACGTAACTAAAAAAAAAAAGAATGGAAATGTTCTTGATGGAAATCAATTTTCAAATATAAGTACTGAACACTTTTCATCATACATTGTTCCTTATATATTGTAATCAGTATATACATATTGTTCGTTAATTATCGTGGAAGTGCGAAGAAAGCCAATATGAAGCAAATTTACAATTGAAAGATACACTTACACTTAAGATCCATCACGTGGAGTGGCCTGGTCGATTGTCGGTCGAAAACGAAACGCTAAAAGAAGAAAAAAAAACAGTAGACTAGAAAGGAAAAACGGTCGAATTAGTCGGAACTGTGGCGCGCGGGCGAAACAAAAGGGGGTGGGTGGTACACTCAGGCAAATGAGAGAAGAACAAGGCCGTCGTAGCCGTAGCGTAATTCGTCGTTTCTCGATGGTTGTTTCTCTTTGCGGCGGAAAATGGAAAGCATCGGGACTCAGAACAATTGAAATTTCAGTCGCTACTTGGGGCGGGCCGAGTATGGATGTATAAGGGAAGAAGCCGGTTGTCCGAGTGACACGGCTTGAAACTGGTACAATAGAGTTAGGGACAGGAGCCGAAAACAGACTGTCTTCTGGCGCGAGAAAAAACTACCAGCATGACGAAGAAGAGAAAACAGCACAGCTGCACTTGAAAGCAATTCCGTAGAAACGCTTTTCATCCTCTCGATCGATCTAGGGAGTTCTTACGTGCGTGTAACGTGTTCGAAATACATTGTTTAACGTTCAATATGCCGGGGCTTCTCCGTTTATCTCTCCTAGTACTAATTCTAATTCTCTAAGTACTGATTCAATAATGAAACAGGCTAATAGGCACTGGTATATTTCATTATATGAATTACAGACAATATTGTCTTATGGACTCTTGTGTTTCGCGTTCGACTTCCATGAAAAGTTAAGCCTGATTCGTGCATCTATTCTCTCTATTCATGGACAGTGTTCGATGAAAGGACTACTATTTACTGAAGTTATTATAGTACTGAAGTTAGTACTACAATAGGTATGTGGTCCTGCAAATACATGAAAGTTTACCTATAATCAAATCAACGTTCATTCCTCATCTCCCAATCGATCGACTTTCGTTCCATCGAAGTTGAATCAATCGGTTCTCTCATTTCGTCCTGACATTTATTAACAGATCCATTATATTATTAAAAGGTCAAAACAAAATTCAAGATTCAGAGATTCGAAATTAGTTTATAGTTTTTCTTTTGGTTCCATTTCCAAAATTATAGGTAATTCAATACAAAATTTGATAATAAAATAAGACACATTGGGCGCAAGGATACCCTATTACTGAAAGGATATTACTGAAATGTACGCGTCTGTATTTCGCGTCCAACTCAAGCATCACCACCTAAGCTCCCGTGGCTGCCGGAAGCCACTTTTGCACACGCCTGGACCAGAACATACTTTTAAGTAAAGTAAAAGTTGCATTCTTTAATTTATTTCATTCCCCACTATGGTTATCGCTAAGACCATTTTTTAGAATTTGTTGATAACACTGTGACATAGAAATAGGCGTTAGTAACGGAAAGTGAAATAAGAGGTGGTAAAGAATATATTAGTTAATAGATTTATTCGCACACATCTAGTCTGTACATGAATAACACGTGCATTAAATTGAACTTTTTCTACAATAATTATTATTAATTAAAATCGACTAAAAATGATAAATGATGCAAAATGTGACAGATGTGGAAACAACACGCTATAAATTATGACTGTAATGTAAAGACCGATAGCACACAATTTATTGGTGCTATATCTCATAAAGCAAATACATCGAATTTATTGGGAGCCGGAGATTAATACTTACAACTACACCCGCAAATTACGTTTTACGGGTGGTTACGCTTTTACACTATCATATTCCCGACCCAGTGCAGTCCAAATTCTAGTTCGAAATTTTATCGCATGTCTAGGGCACAGAAAAAAATTTATGTCGTTCAACGGTTTTCGATTTCTCTCTCTTTTTCTCTCGTGATCTACGATCAACGGCGTCGGTTTTATCGAGTCGAATTCGNCTTACGCTTTTACACTATCATATTCCCGACCCAGTGCAGTCCAAATTCTAGTTCGAAATTTTATCGCATGCCTAGGGCACAGAAAAAAATTTATGTCGTTCAACGGTTTTCGATTTCTCTCTCTTCTTCTCTCGTGATCTACGATCAACGGCGTCGGTTTTATCGAGTCGAATTCGAGGGAGAAAATTCTTTCCTCAAATAGTAACCAAAGTGAAACGGCTGAACGAAGATAGCAAGTGAAACGAGATTTTCGGTAAATCCGGCGATGGTGTCGAATGTATCCAGTCTTGGTTAGGAAAAACCTGCAGGAAAGTGGTATTAATCTTACTTATCCCGCCGTTTCCGGTTGCAGTTTATCCCACTCGTTCATCGGTCATGCGGTTGTCGATCGATTCTTCGATATTTGTCACTAGTAACAAATCTCTGTCGCGCTCTGACAATTCCCAATTCCACTATTTTCACCACCGGAACGAACACTTAATTAAGTTAACCTTAACGAGGACGATTGTGCCCTGAAACTGCTATTCATTTTAATTCTCCTGTCGTCGTTTCAATAGAGAAATGCCTATTTAAGTGATTGCTGACATTTTTACAATGCAAAATTTACATTTAAAAAGTATACAATGTATAGAAGTAATATTTTATTCCTGTTTACATTATTGTAATCCTATGGTACAGATTTGGACATTTTATATGATAATACAAAAATTATTCTAAGTTTTCACTGTTAAATCTCTTTGACAACAAATCTCGTGATTAGTAAACCTAGAAGTCGCTGAGGGAATGAGTGATTTCTGTTCATTAACTCAGTGCGAGCGTGTTCGCCATTTCTGGCATCGATCAAAGCCCGCACGAACGAAACAGAGCAATTCGTTGTAAAGTCGCACGTAGTTAGTAGCCGCGAGAGAGAAAAAAGAAAGGGGAGTAGTATTCAGTGTGATGGTAGAAAGGAGTCCCATCTGACGCATGGAATAACCAACGTGATTCGAAGCTCGTAAAACGCGCCCGGGTAACGGCTAGCCCATAAAATAGTTCCCCGCACAATAAAACGTTACAGCGACATTCGGGAGAAGGCAGTAAGGTACAGCTTCCCGGACGTTGAAGTCGCCTGTCCATTGGACGGAGGAAAAAAACAGCAACTCGGTCATATCGGGAATGTAACCACCAGGAATAGATTGTTGGTAACTGCGAGGAAATGTGAAAAGGGCTTCGCTTTTCAATGAAAGAGCTGCACGTAACGCATAACTGCTGATGGGACTTATATAATCTAGGTTTCATTTTTTGAAATGTTTTATACAAAAAATGTCGTTTCGTCCGACTCAATTAGAGATTGGCGCACTTTTGTATGTTACCGAATAATTTTATGTTTGAAGTATTTAGTATTGATCTTCCTTTCCTAAATTCAAATTAATTTTTTACTAGCTGTTTTATAAAACGAAATTTATCAAGCGATCCTTTGTTGTCGCTATTTAGCTTTTTATTAGTTGAAGTTACAACTGCATTTCTGCTCTTATGTTAACCGTTACAGAAGACGATCGCAAAAAACTAACTCATGCAATAAATATAAGCATAGACGAAATGTATCAGTAAATCTATTATCTTATAAGCCTGTGAATCTTAAGTTCGACTGCCTTTACATTGTAAAAAATCAGTAACTTCCGCAAGAAATCAAGAATTTCGTTCTTTAATTTATTTCATTTCCTATCACAGTTATCAGTAATTTTATGCCAGAGAGGGATTGCTCTGAATGAAATGAAAATCATAGTGTCTTCGAAAGTACTTTGAACCACGGATTAAAACGAATTTTGTTTTGATTCTATGAGAAGTAAAGACGTAGGATAAAATAATATAAATCCATACTGTGCACTATTTTCGTCGGATTTCGACGGAATACAAAATACGCGAAAAATTTACCAGCCAAATCTCGGAAAGTCACATGACTGTCGTATCCCCTTAAGAAAATGAAATCTTCTGTGTGTATAGACATTTTACATATCGAGAAATAAAAATCGTTTGCATCGAATAGTCGTTCGACGAAACACAACGAATCTGACAGCGCGACCGGGACATGTAACACGCTACGAGCTGTCCGGAAAATAATCCATTTACGTCAGTCCAGCGTAGAAAACGAGTTATAACAAACGTCCAGACGTTTGCAATATTTCAATATAACGTATTTTTAGCAGTAATGGATATTCGTAGGAATCTTACTATTTTGTTTAAGATTTCGTGCCTGATAATGCAATATCAGACAAATCTTGACAATAACAGTTCTAAATGTTCCTTAGTTACATATAATGTATATGGAGGAAGCATGCCTATATAAAAAGAGTAGACAAGCGGGCGAGAGAAATGAGTTTGGGAATTCTCTCTCTCTTTCTAACAGTGCCTGCGCGAAACAGAAAGACAGTACCCAAACTATCTCTTTCTCTCTCGTCCGTTTGTCTACACTTTTCATATAGACGTGCTTTCTCCATGTAATGTATGCTCTAAGAAATGTTCAGTATTAGATTTAATAAACGTAATAGAAAATGTTTACAGTAAAAAATGTAAGACGATGCAATACTTTATCAACTTCATATGCATAATCGTTTTAGTAAAGTCCAGAAACTCTACACTGAGAATAACTTTAACGACTTTTTTGCTGTTTGATGTTCCAAAACTGCGAGAACTCTCTAGTGAAAACTGTATGCACGAAACCAACCGTATTAATAACTGATGTGAAAATTCCTGAGCACGACGCGTTAGTTATCCCGGTTGGTAGACATTTGAGAACCGGTAGACATCGGTATGGCGAGGTCCGAGAGTTGTGCGCGGGGATGGAAGACGGAAAGTAGGAAGATGGGATACTTATTACTATTAAAGCTGCTTTCAGGTGTGTAAATAGAGGAAGGCAAATGAAGGAATTTTAACTGGCGTGAATTATGCTTCGCAGTGTTTGCATTTCAAATTATGTTCAAATAACGCGAATGTCGAGCGGACCAGCACACGGAAACAAAATACCGAATTGTGTGCCATCCTTAATTTTTGATCTGGAATTTTTAATAACATAGATTTTGGTTCTTTCAATAATTATACTAATAATTCAAGAAGCTGCATTTGACTCTAAGCATTCAACATGACAATAGCATTAAAGTACTATGATTTATTATATTTGTTCTTTCAATAAAAACAGTGGCAAATAACAGTAATTTCATGATAATGAAACAGGAATAAAATACATAATACCATTGTAATGAATAATAAAAAATGGAATAATGAACGAAGAAAAATTTATAATACATAAATTCATAATTCATGTCGTTACGTGATTAACTATATGAAAAGCATCACCTTCGTGAATTAAGAATTCGTGCGTGCAGATGATTAAGTTTGTTTTACATTAATGTATGCAAATCGTATTTTTCACAATGCCAATTTATTTTCGACTCTAATTATAATGAAATGATAACTGGCTTTTGTCAATCAGTGTTTAAATTGAGTTTTATTATGTAATGTACCATTCGAAGAATTAACTGAGCAATTTGTTCCACCATTGCTTTTTAACATTTTTGTGTCTTTGTTTTGATATTGACATAATTATATTTGTGCCTATTGAAACTAGTAAAGAAATAATAGTATTTTTATGCTAACGCACATAAAGTTATGAATATTTTACGACAACATTATATTTATACTTTATACTTCAAGACGATTTTTACATCCTCTCATATAAAGGAGTAGTACATAAAAAAATACGATAATATAAAAACTGTAATAGCACTTTTAACATTCCTTTATAAAATAGTTCTTAAGAATACTTCACAAAAAATAAAAACCGAGTTTTTTACAAGTTGGAAAAATACAAATCATAAACTTCATAAACAGATAATGTCGAAAAACGATGTTGTGAAACATAAAGTACAAAGTAAAACTTTTCTTTATCTCTTTCCGTGGCTATTTATTATTCTTTCATTATTTGTTCAATCCTTTACAAAAACTCGCAAGACACACCCTTTTCTCTCTATTTCTTTGTCGGGGTTTTGTTTTCTTTGAAAGTAGTTCGTACAATTTAAATGCATACCGTCTATCAGCGAGTTCCTATCTTGCATCATTAATTTAACTTTCTAATTGTATAAGACATCGCTTGCAATTCTGTTCTATTGACCCTGCATTATTATGAAATATCGTGAATATGTCAAAAAGCTAAACGTTGAGTGCGATTCATTGATCTTTTAATGTCTCGTATAATACTTGAATTTTAAACACTTCGGCTATATTAAAGAAAATGAGCGCAGTTCTTAGAGCGAAGCAAATGAAAATATCATTAAAAATATCATATGTAGATCNTACACCCTTTTCTCTCTATTTCTTTGTCGCGGTTTTGTTTTCTTTGAAAGTAGTTCGTACAATTTAAATGCATACCGTCCATCAGCGCGTTCCTATCTTGCATCATTAATTTAACTTTCTAATTGTATAAGACATCGCTTGCAATTCTGTTCTATTGACCCTGCATTATTATGAAATATCGTGNCACACCCTTTTCTCTCTATTTCTTTGTCGGGGTTTTGTTTTCTTTGAAAGTAGTTCGTACAATTTAAATGCATACCGTCTATCAGCGAGTTCCTATCTTGCATCATTAATTTAACTTTCTAATTGTATAAGACATCGCTTGCAATTCTGTTCTATTGACCCTGCATTATTATGAAATATCGTGAATATGTCAAAAAGCTAAACGTTGAGTGCGATTCATTGATCTTTTAATGTCTCGTATAATACTTGAATTTTAAACACTTCGGCTATATTAAAGAAAATGAGCGCAGTTCTTAGAGCGAAGCAAATGAAAATATCATTAAAAATATCATATGTAGATCTAGATGCACTAAATATTGTTAAATACTTTACGTCAGGATTATTATAATCTACATTTACTTTCATGGAGTAAAAACTGAAGAGATTCTGATTATTAAAATATGTTTTGCCATATTTAAAGATATAAAAAGATGTTTTTTTTTCCATTAGTTTTATATTATAATACTTTAATTCATCTAATTAGTCTGTTTATTCACATACCATAAATTAATTGTGCGGTTTAATATAATGAATGAACAAATATATACAAAATAATCATAACTATATTATTTCATAATCCAATTATATACTTTCGATCTAGTATTGTGACCGCAGTTATTTATTAATGATGCAGTAGAGGTCAAGGAGGGATACTAACACAAGGAGGATTCGATAAGAGTTAAGGTCAAATTCCATAAATAAATTTCCGAAATGAGTTTAATTTGGGAATGTGACTGTCCATCTTGAACCGCAGCCGCTTGCGTTTTAAAGTTTAATCGTTGGCGGTAAAAAAAACAGTGCACGTGCCCTACATGCAGACCAATGTGTAATTTTAGATACGAGTTTCTCCTCGTCCACGATACTAAATCATGAAAACGAATTTCGCCTTGATTCTTTGCGAAATAAAGACGTAGAATCGTATGGCGAAAATCCATATTTTTTACCAATTTAGTGAAGAACATTGACATTCTGGCTTGCTTACGCCATTATAGTCTACTCTCATAAGCAACCAGTTTCATTTTATTTCTTTCTTCTGATCTTTTCACAAAGAACCATCGTACACCGCTTGTATTCTTGACTCATTTTATTTTCGCCGCACATACACGTCGTTCGCCGTATTTATCTAATGGCGACGCGTGCTTCTCTCTCTTTATTTCCGAGCAAAATACAATGAGTTGGGTGTACATGTTCTTCGGCGGGTCATTGTACAACGAAACGCCTTCGTTTCTCACCTCGTCTCGTGAACCGGCGATAAAGTACGCGGTATACGATGGATCAGAAATAGCTCTCGCTTATCGATACCGCATAGCGCAGCAGGAACTTCTTCTTCCTCTTCATCCCGTGCCGAATACTTGTATACCTCCTTTTCATCCGACGCAACCGCGGACAATAAAGCGCGCGCGCCCGCAGAGGGTGAAAAGCGGGCGCGCGGATTTGCGGAACGGTGAGCGTCTTACAAGGTGTTCGCGCGTCAACCGGAATATCGAGCAGCTTATGGACTGCGCTTCGCCTCGCAATTACCAATCGATCTCGAGCGAGCGGGAATTCTTGACGCGCGACGTTTATGACGGAGTATTCAAAGGAGAACGATTTCACGGTGAATCGAGAGGAAATTGAAATGAAATGCGCTCAACGCGATGGATATGCTGACAGCTACGGAGGTATTTGCGTAGTGAATATGTTTTCTTAGCCTCTACTATTCGTCTTTTATTACTAGTAATGAAATTAATGAACACCATTTACCACTTTTTACTGTTAAAGATTGAATTTGTGAAATATATGAAAAATTGGGACTAAAGGCTAAAACTTTTAGTATACAATTGACATCGTTCTTTTCGTTTTGGCATGCTGAATACGAGCATCATTTTCAAAAATGAAATACTACTAGTACACTGAATCCTGTCCATGTGTATGCAACGACATGATCTCAGCCCCTTGCCGCTTATATCTTAAACAAAAGGTAACGATGGTTTAGAAACATTGAACGCAATGCAAATCGTGAATCTACCCTAGAATTTCACTATTCACGGTTCGTTTGAATGTTTGATTGTTTGGTTAGACGAGGTTGAACGCGGCTGCGTCAAAGCCGGTGTTACCTACACGCGGAACTCGATCTTCCTTTCAAATTTCATGCTAATTGATCTCGTCTAAGGAACTTGCTGAATTTACAACGTGATTAAAACAAGCTTCTTGATAGTGTCTGTCGCCGTGACGACATTTTGTTGGATCTGTTATGCGTGACCGAGTTCGAGACTTGTGAATAACTTGTCGGAATATACGAAAATTGTTACCACGTACAACTGCGCGTATAATAAGTTAACTATTAAATTAGTTATGTGTGTTATTTTAATAGCATTCCTAATGAATCAGAATAATTGTATCTAATCAGTTACTTTAGTCAAGTATTTGAATAATGACCCATTTTGTATCTCCAAGTTTGGCACGTAATGTTTCTAATACAAGGTTCTCTGTTCCTAAAATAAAAAAAAAAATGGCAAGCCTCGACGATGACGAAGCGAACATTCGAAAGTTGCATTTTTTGTTGACGGATTTGCCTCAAACACGACGAGGCCATACGTGGCTGTGGCGAACGTGGAACGGCTGTTTCGCCCGACGGATTATTTTCGTCTAGCGAAAAGGATCGTCACGAAGTTTCGCATGCAGTATGCAGAACAAGGAGGGCGAGGGAATGCAACAAGGGGGGTTTTCCTCGGTGGAACGTCGAAGACGCGATGCACCAGGTGTCACGCGCGTTGCGCATTCTTTCTTCTTCCAGTTCTTTGATTTTCCTCCCAGAGGGAGATCATTGACTTCGTTCTGACCGAACGAGGGAGAGCACAAGTGAACGGGATGGAATTTATTGAAATTGAGAAGCCCAGATGTGTGGAAAGGGTACAAAATGCCGAGGAGCGTAACGGCAGGGTCAGAGTTAATTAGGTTCTGCGTCAGGTCATGGGATAGAGGTAACGAAGCTGATTTTATGACATATTTTATTGCGTACCGCTGGGGTTAAAATGTGGTTCCCAGAACGTTTTTGGGGTGCACAATTTCGCGTAAAATGAATTATTTTTGTATATATCGCAATAATATATCAAAGTTTCGATTTTCGTGTGTTCTATAATTCATTTGGACAAATAAAATTATTTTCTCTCTATAACTTTCTTTGAATTTAACTTAAAAGTGAAACGGATAATTTTATACACTCAAACTCCATTACGTATTTCATCTTCTATGACACAATATTTTTCTATAATACCAATTACTGTTGCAATATCTGAAAGCTATACTATATTTCAATATTGATTTTAACGGAGAATTACATTATTAAAAATAAACCAGAAATTGTCGATCAAGAAGTTCTATAGTCTTTTCAGCGTCGTTTTCGTGTCAGGCAGCAGAGCGTAATGCCTCAAGGTTCTTGTTTCCCACGGAATGTTCGGCGAACTTAAATTTTCAATACGTGGTACGATAATTCGATTGGAATCTCGAGGAACTAGTTTGTATAGGTATATACTCGCTACCAAGCATGTAGTGGGAAACGGATGATGGAAAGATCGAGTTTATTTTACGTCGTGTCGGTGTAATAAGTCTTCACCCTAGTTTTACTAGAAGAACGAGGGAACATTCTCTGGAATCATTCAACAGTAATTCGATCAACATTTCACTCTTTCTCACGACATTTTCTATGTTCCAAATCTCACTGAATTTTACTGAATTTCTCTTACGGCATGACAATCACAATTAAAAGCTACTTTATCATAAAATATGAGATATTTATAATAAAAAATTCACATATCAAATTCTTGTAATTTAAGCATATATTACGTGTTGCAATAGCATCTGAAAGTTCGCTCCGTAAAGGTACACAAATACCACTTGTATACAGCTTGAACCTGCCCCGGGTGTTTCTCCTCTTTTAAACGCTCTTTTTCTCGCTCTACTTCATATAAATTCTGTAAATTTGCAATTTTCGCTATGCTTTTACTCACAAACGATCGACGTTATCCTCTCTAGTTTTTGCATATAAAATTCTTATGAACTTCTTACATAATGTATTAGTTTTTTCTAAAGCAGTTGTTTGCTATAATTAAAAATGTTAATTTCGCGAGGGACCAGTGTAGGGACTGCATGTTAAAAATTGAAACTTTGAGGATGAATTTCGCTTACCACAACATTAAGCGTTCTGTACTTTCAAACATCAATAAATAATAGGGGCACAAATATGTAGTTAGAAGTTAGAAAATATTGTAAGGAAACGACTTTTTTAGTGACTTCTACTTTACATTTCACTGTTCCGTACTATCGATTGCACGATTGGGTTTGCTCATAGGAAACAGTAAACCGAGGAATAAGTCTCCGGTCCGTTTCCCTTCGCCCGAGCCATACTTTTATTACAATCGTAATCTCAAATTACATGACACGTTATAAAACTTCAATTCTCGTCCCATAAAATCTGGTTCGCGACCCTTCCCTTTCACCCACATCTTTACCGGCCTTTCAAGTTGGAAATTTTACAAGACATTAATTCTATCGGCACTGGCGATGCGTATGTAACTACGTAGGTAACGCGTAACCCGCCTACGTCCATGAATTACCATAGCGCTGGCAGCGAACAGACATCACTCCGCCGTTGATCTTTGATCTCGATCTACAGATAGGGAAGGGATCGTAAGGCGAGGAATCGTGAACCATCGTCGAGTTTATTTTACTTTGTGAGCGCTTTGCGCCAGCTCCGCTGCTACGCTCCTCTCCTTTGTGCCTTTGCACCGTTGCAGTACTCCACTTGGCAACGATAACGAAATTGTAGAGTGTAGAGCAGAGTAATGCGGCTCAAATTGTCTGCTGGATACGTTTTGGTAATTTCGTTCCACCTAACGTCATCGAAAAGCGAGGGCGGGAAAGGGTGATTGCCGCTATCGAGCATAGGATCGAGCTTAAAGAGCATAGCTCCTCAGTCTTGTACTTATCGAATACGATATACGAACTGCAAAACAAAATTCAATTAATTTCCGACGGTAAACAAGAAAATTGCGATTTCCGATAATAAATAGGAAAAATCTATCCCGTATGAAATGTTTTTCTTGTGATTTCTGTTGAATTCTTCATCGAATTTTGTGACTAAATATATGTGCGTTTTAAAATTTTTATAGTAAAACAATCATTCATTTTCGATTCCTTAATGCGCATCAGCTGTGAACTTGTGGTTGGAACAAATATTTCCTATAATCAAGAAGTGGCATATTGCCGTTTCTGGGTTTAATCTAGTGCGCTTCACGAGGGCTCTATGCAGACAATGGGTGCCAAAACTCGTTTGGTTCGTTACAGTTACTATCTCTTCCTTCAATAATGCCCCGAACGTCGTGATTATCGCCGATCGTCGATTTCAATTAAACGGCTCTGATGATTGCGGCGTAGCCAAATTACAATCCAATATTTTCACAGTTTCCTTAGAATATCTTCGTGTCGAATATTCGTCGCAACATATGTCTACAAAAATTTTAATGTAATGACTGGAATAGAAAGAATAATGTCTACAACAGAGATGGAAATTTAAGATATGGAATATTTAAAAGAAGCCTATAGTAAAAAATCTGTTTACTATACATCACGTGCCCAATTACTGTCAGTGCAAATGGAATTAATTAAACCGGGAGAACGTAATATAAAGAATTTTGTTGATGTCAAAAGATAAATGTGGAAAAGTGCAGTTGAATATCCATGTTTACGTCAACACGCTTATCATTTGCTGTCATGCTTTGCAACTACCTACTTTTGTGAATCAGGTTTTTCATACTTTACACAAACTGAAACTTATTTAACGATGTGTAATATACGGAATAAATGTAAAATAATTGAAATAATTTTTCATTTGAATGACAATTTTTGAAGTTATTTGTCATTTTATTTTAAATATGTATATTTACAAAATTTTGTGCTCTTATGAAATGTAGATGAATGGATATTAAAATATTCTTAATTATTGTCAGTATGTTCTATTACGTTATACGTCGTGATTCGTAAATTGGAAGCAGCTTGTTCACTATTTCTGAAAAGTAATATGGCTGTCATACAAGAAAAGGTTTCTCATCCCTGATTTATACGTATTCAAAAATTTTAATCTGTATTGAAAAAGCAAACGAATTGATCACAATTTTTCATTTGATGTTATGAAATGTTTTTGAATTAAAAGATTACATCGAATATTACCAGAATATATATGTTATCTAAAAAGTGAAACGAGATTGGTTTTTAAATATAAAGATTAAAATGATTAAAAGGCACAAAGATATGACTTCATGCTACGATCGTAATTTTGGTAATTTTTTAAATTTGCTTTGCACGCAGAAGTTGCTCAAACTTTTAAAAGCTAAACGTAGCGTACAGAAATATTTTGTCGACGACGATTTTCCTCTTGATTTATTAATAATAATTTAAAATGGTCTTTTTATTATTTAAGCGTCTCGAAAATCGAGTGCAAAAATGGAAAAATCAATTCCTTGTGACGCGACGAAACATCCTTAATGGATTATAAAACATTTACTGATGTAACTGCAATAAAATGTACATTGTCCTTTTTACAGACAGCCGAGATCAAAGGCTCCTTTGTCAATGCGATATAACGAAACAATTCTTATTCATTCTCAAATTTGAATGTATCGGTCCACTTGCTTTTTATATTTTCTTCACCAAATTGTACAATATTACTTTGACATTGACGGGATCAAATAAAATAAAGATAATCCATAATATTATTACGTAACATCTCAATATGTATAAATGATGAAATACAGTCAAGTGTGAACGAAAAGTTACACAACTGTTTATTTATCTATAGCAGCTATTTAAATTGCTTTCGGCAGGAAAAAACAATTTCTCTCGGCTTTAATTATGCTTGAATGAGACAATGTTGAGCACTGCTTTGCCGGACGACAATTATCTCAGCGATGCAAGCTTAAGAATTCTTTCCATTAACAGAAGTTTTTAGTCGAGGTCCTGGGTCCAGGTGTATTCAACCTCTTCGGTGGAAACTTTTTCCGCTATTTGTACGGTGAATGCTGAGAGAATCTCGGCTTAATTGGTTGTCCTCGATTGGGCAAGAATAAGCTATGCAAGTACATTATCACGCTTAACAAGGCACTTTGCTTCGCCATTCTTCAGTTCTCCAAGATACCAAAGGAACGTGTTTGCCTCATCCCTGCAAAACATTTTTTTCTATTTTGTTCAATCAAAAACAATGGCTGGCTTAATACAATCCAATACATTTATTTTTAATTATACGTATTCATTTTTATAAAAAGAATGATCATCAGAATATTTATTTACTTGAATAAAGAATAAAAATAAAAAAATGTACATTGAAATGGTAACACTAACTCTAAGCTCTAAATTTAATTTCAAAATCATACAATAATGTATTATTGACAAGGATTTGATGAAAATTATACGAGTTTAACTCAAAGAGTAATTTTATCATTTATCGAATAAATAAAGTTGGAAATAAACAAGCTTCGGCGACTATTTATTCCTCTTTAGCAGAAAATATATAAGTATATAATTTTAACTTCGGGAATTTAACAAAGCGATTTGTAAGCATCAAGTGAAAGAGACCGTCGATGAGACCAACATACAATACGTCGTAAATCGACTGCAGATTGCTCCTAACAGATCCTTTTACTGCAGACGAATGTGAAGGGGATCAAAACACAAAGCATTTGCGCTGATGCGATGTTTTCCTGCCACTGACTGCAACCCGCTTTTGTTGAATGTTCGACGAAACAGCTTTAATCAATAATATGAACTAACTGTAATCCAATAATATTAGTGTTCCCCGTTGGAGCTTTGCTCGCACAAATTGTCGTGTATAAAGTTCGAAATGTATAGAATAGAGATTTTCCATGAACAAAAACGAGATCGCTTAGCGATCTACATCAAAAGTAGTGAAAATTTTATAAACCATTATTCTACATCTTTTCACTGTTTTATTGAACTATCGAGGGAAAATCCTGAAATTGATTTTTAGATATTTGTATGGGCAACCTTTGTAAACGAAAACCAAGTTTAGAACTTATCGAACTTAAAAAATATTGAGAAATACGTGAATCCACGTTTCAATCCAGTAGAGCATGAATTGTGAAAATTCCACACATTGAATTTTAGGAAGTTGATTACTGCATAAATGTACATTGCACGTTATTGTTCTAATAAACAGATCGTCATCATTTTATAATTTCATTAATCAATAGATTGCAGTGAAATTCCTTATTATCTACGAGCCAGCAGAATTTAAGGTTCGTTGGTCACAAATTCCGGGATTTATCGGTAGCGGACACGATCGGACTCGCTATTAAAAAGTTTATATCCATCGACAACGTGGCCATAGGAATACATACCTTTACGTACACGCGTGCGACGGCAAATATATGTGGGTGGACGCGCTCGATGGAACTGCTTCTCGAATTGGAAACTGCTATTGACGGGATCGAAAGGAGAAAAAAATAGGGGACGCCGAGCGAAATAGTGATCCGCTTGCAAATTCCACCACGTCCACGGGAAATCCCTTCTGTGGCACGGAATTACGAGCTAGAATTAATTAATAACCGATATACCGACAAGATTGCACTGACCGGATTTTAGTCGACGGAAAATAAATTCATTGTTCTCTCACTTTTTTTCATATCGTTTACCTCTTCCTTGTACGCACCTTTTATTTCGCTAATTTACTCGTCAGTCGATAAATAATTGCGATAATGGATTGTAACGCAGCTAAGGGAATTTCAAAAATTTTTAACCACAATGGAAATTGAACTAACCGTTTTAGTATTCATTTGGTTTCACGTTTTTTATTCATGATTCATGATCTATAATTAAATTACACGCTTAGACAATATGTTCGTCGTTCTTATATGTTTATTATATGTATATGTTCATAAATCACCAGGAACTATGACACGCGGCGTGTCCAAAATGAAACATCTCTTTTATTTTGCCTGGTTTTCGCAGTATTACTACTTCCATTTTCTCTTCTGTTGACTGATCACTTTCAGTGTTTTCCGGGTGCGCGAGACTTATCCATCTTCCCCTAAGTGTTTCCTATTTCACTTTGTCCGTCTTCTTCGCTAATCGCATTTCTGTACTCTGTCATTTTCTACGACTGTTTATTTCAAGATTTCATTTTTTAACTTCCTCTCAATGTTTACAGAAATTTTTAACGTCCAAATTTAATGTTCCTTTTCAAGATTCTCGGTAATGAATTTTATTTCTCGAATTAATCTTACCGTATTTCTTCGTCGTTTCTTTTTCCTGCTCAAAAAATCTCACAGTTCCTGTTTTTGCAAAAGCCGGCGAACTCTCTCGTTCTGCGTCGCCGTCCGTTTCCCTCAGTTTTCTATTTCGCCGGCCGCGTTTAATCGTCGCAACATACGGACAAATTTCGGCTCGTTAAGCGGCAGGATTAATTACAGCAGCGACGTCGCAGTCGCTCGTGTAATGGATGGGATATTCTTTGGCCGACGCGACGCGCGACGGCTCGGTAACTACGGCCCAATTTAACAGGTGCGTTTATGTGCGCGCGTGCCTCGTGACAACAGCATGCGTGTGCGCTGTCCGCCCAGCCGACACGTTTGAAGTTCTCCTTTTGTCCCTATGCTTCGTTCAGGTACGAGCCACCAGCCGCGTCGCAGTTTTGGCGCCTACGATAGGATTGTGCTCCGCGTTGGAGAATTCGTCTGTATGCGTCCCGTTTTGTTACGACCGACATAAAAGATCGAGCCGTAATTCTGTTAGCAAGCTGATAAAACTTCGTTGTTCGCGAGTATTAGCTTAGAAACTTCGTCTAGCATTTTTATACACCTGCTTCAGTTGCCTGCATAGTTGCCTAGGACAATGGATGTCGACCCATTTTTAATTGTGTTAGTTTCCACTATGGGAATAATGTCCGAAAATAGAAGCCTCGTTTCTTAGATCTTTGATTGAAGACTAATAGTACTTTTCGATACAAGTGCGTAAAGCTGGCTCTCACGCATGGAGGGGGGAATTGTCGCCCGAGCGTAGCGAAGGCGCCAGGTAGATTAACGATATATATAGTATATTTCGATTCGATCGTCGCGAGACCCGACCAGCAGGTCTGATGGTATTGTTGTGTTTACATCATCATTTGATGAACTCATTTTCAANAAGGGCGCCAACCCCCCGTGAGAATCTTCGTTGTTTTTTTTATTAGATAGTCTCGTTTACGTACTCAGTTATAAAAAATAGAATTCGATACAAGTAGGAAAAGCTGGTCTTACACGCATGGAGAGGGGTTGGCGCCCTCGTTACGCTCGGGCGACAATTCCCCCCTCCATGCGTGAAAGACCAGCTTTACGCACTTGTATCGAAAAGTACTATTCTTCTTTTTTGACATAAAATAATCCCCTGCTCGGTTATACTACAATTTTCGGGACAGTCTATATATTGATTGTAAACACATATGTATTTCATTATCTGAACTGTTCAACTAACCAAACAATTATATTTGCCGAATAAATATCATTGATTTGAATAATAGAGTTAAATTCTTGTTGCTTCAATTGTTATGAATGTTTCCGTATAAGAATAGTAAGATATGAAATCTATTTCATTAAGCAATATCAATATATGTGTGCTATAATGTTCTAAGTGTGTTTCCCAATATTTAATCGTATTATGGATCAAAATTAAACAGTCACATGCTTTGAGAGACGTCGGATAATGGCATTCATCGTTAATTAATTGACTCCATATAGAGTGATTATACATCAAACAGAAGACGAGTTACCTTGGAGCGATCATAAAATCACAATAAACACGCACGGGTTCCCCAGAGTGGCAATGAAGTCGGAATAAATGGGGCGGCTTTAATGTCGAAAGAAACAAAGTTCTCGATCCGAGCGCACGCGTTCGCGCCTGCTGCGCTCTGCACGCGGCCTGAAAGTTTAATCGGTAAATCTTAATTAGAAGGCGCATTTATTAGGGCGGAACTCACGGTAGGATGTGCACGCCGTGTAGAGTCGTCGTCTTCCTTTCCGGATTGGGCCGCCGGTACGGTGTGATAAAGAAGGTACAATCGCGTTTTGTTTGCGTGCGAAATGGATGCCTGCAATCTCTCGTGTGCAGATAACGAGGCTGGCAATTATTAGCGAAAGGCGGAGTCTGGGAGGAAAGAAAGATGCGTGATGAAAAAAGTGCGCTGCGGCAAAGCGCATGCGAGGTAATAATTTTTACCGTGTACTCGGCTGCCTAACTGTGATTGTTACAGAGGATCGACCTTTTCATGCGTTGAATTTTACTTTAGTTTAAGAAAATTGTATTATTATAGGACAGTACGTATATACATATTATTGGTCGTTGTAATAAAACCATATCTGTATAAGTTGATATTTTTAATATAAGTTATAAATTATATAATAATATTTTTTTTATATATTTTTTTAGCAAATTTTCAATGATTTACATATTAAATTGCGAGTCAAGAGAGAAGTTAACCATGTATGGTGTGAAAAGTGGTTAGAATTCTCGTAGCAAAGTTATTCTGACCGTGACCTCAACCCTTCATTGCAACTAAGAAGCGGGTGACGACGAAAATGGAATTCGTTTCAGACGTCACGCCGCGTAGGTTTGTTTATACGGTTGTTTCGTAGCAGCACGTGGCAGGTTTCTATTTTAGTCCGGTCGTTCTAGAGGATTTCAGTCGGTACTAGGGTTCAACGTGCACCGCGTGGAAGCGAGCCAAGTTATTTTTATTTGCGCAATGAACCGACAACGTAACAAGGGGACCATCGCTGGCCCTGCTATCGTTAGCCTAATTGCGCTGCCACTTAATTATTACTAAATTGCGGATTTTATGTATTTATAGAAAAAATTTAATGTGCATTAAGTAAAAACGCTGCATGTGACGCGTGAACATATACAATATATCAAAGTATATATTATAATGCTTAAATACAATACTTAAAAAATATTTATCTAAATATTGTAAGAAAATGCCGAATAAACATTGAATGTAAAAATTCAATCGAGCAAAAGAAATAAAACTGGAAGAGTCTATCGTACGTCGAAACAATTCATGAAAGAATGATCAAGAGAAACTAGAAAACAATCAAGTCTTAGGACCAAGACAAAACTTTCAGAGGAAGGGTCTAATTTATGATACCAATTGTTTTGTACTTTGCCGTAGCTCGTAGCATCATTTTACAAATGCTCCTTTATAAAAATTTTTCTTCCTCTTATAATATCTGAAATATACTTTTTCAAACTTTGACTATTATAAATATATTATTTTGAAAAAATTCAGAATTCAAGGTTGTATGAACCGTAAGATCTCTGCCAGAGGTTTAAGCCTTACTTTCTATTTAATTAATAAGCAAGTTGAGATCCAAGCGAAACTGAAAAATTTTTATAATCAATTGTTTATATGCTGCTTAAATGCATGACATATTTCGATGCACAGAAGATTGTCAATTGTGCATTCTCCAAGCCGACGAAGTTCGAAAGTAGATACACTTGTAAGTTAAACAACTTTTAGTAGCAAAACTTTACGACATAACTCTGGGTGAATAATGTAAATAAATATGAAAAGTTTCCATCTTGTAGTCACGAAATTCATTTAATTCGAAACGATTCCTTTCTTGTAGCGTGATGTGTTTCACAGGGAAATATTACTGATACATGACAAGGTGCTTGAAAGTTCCTTGCACCAGTTTTCTTATACATATTGTCCAATGTTGATAGCTATTTCAACTAATCGTTGTGCATTTATGTTCTCTGTTTATTACGACGAATGATTGGATCATTTTTTAATCATATTTTGAATCATACTTATGACAACAGTATGTAGCTGTTGAAGTAGTAATTCGTTAACTGTTTAAAAATATACATTCTTTAATCTGTCAAATGCTTAGCATTCCAAATGTTTATGTACAAAGTGAAAGTAATAGTAAAGCTATGCATATTGTACGGAATGTAGTGAACGTTAAAACAAAAATTTGAAAGTTAATTTGAGCTTTAGTTCTTTTAATGTCTTTTATGGCACGATCAATCACGTCACCGAGATGGAACATCCAACAGTGACATACTTTTAATATAGTATCATATTTTACTCATAAAACTGTAACGATCTGAAAATCAATTTTCCGAGCTATTAACTTTATTACTTTCATAATGTATCTTTTTCTTTATACATTTTCAACTGCCGCTAGGTATACGATATTCCAATACCTATGAAAAATATTTATAATTCGAACTTATGTATAATGTGTGATAATGCTCATTATAAAGGTGAATGAAATGAGTTAGATAATGAACGAGAATTAAAACAATTTAATATATTGCAATATTCTGAAGAGAGAAATACGTATACTCGGATATTTTATATCGGTCACAAAATTCTCGCGACCCACAATCGCCTCGATATAGCCTCAAGGATGAAAAGCTAGATAAAAGAGCGTAAAGTGGCGATGGTAGATGTATCTACGAGGACATCCATTTTCTCTGTGTTATTCGACGACGTACAATATTATCTCTCTGTCCACGTGACATCGAAAATGGTCAGCGATTTCGAGCGGATTCAAAGGTAGAGGGAAAAAAAAGTAGCGCGTTGAAGGCTTCGTGGCCGCAGGATAAAACAATATTTCGTTCGATTTAGCCCCCGGTAAGATTTTCGAATGGGCAACGGGGCGGTGGGTAAATGCACTCGAAATCCTTTCGCCGATGGCTAGTATACATACATAGGTACGCATTCGGTTCTTATATATATGTATAGTTAGGTATCGATTGATCGGTTTCCATACGTTACAAACTGTCGACTCAATGCGCACCGCGCCGTGAGTCTTAACTTCCGATGGTCGTTCGGTTCTATTGCACTCGTGTCATAAAATTCTTCTAAAACGCCTCTTTTTAAAAGGTCGTTATATGTATACATATATCTTCATCTCTTCATCCGTGGTACACGACTAAAAGTTCGTTCCTTACATGTTAATGGTTGTATTCTTTTTCAGCTCTACATTCAATTCTACTTCCATTGATTTTTTATTTATATCGGTTATCAGCAGACTTTTATAGGGAAATACATTATCTATGTATTTTAAAATGTGAAGAAAAATTGTTCTCTCTTTTTTAAAGTATTACAAGTAGAAATGTTATTTACTTTTTGGAGAGTTTTTGGAGGAGTTCTACATACGAATGCTTTATAAACGCATAAGACACAATAATCCTTATTATTNGCTTATGTATAATGTGTGATAATGCTCATTATAAAGGTGAATGAAATGAGTTAGATAATGAACGAGAGTTAAAACAATTTAATATATTGCAATATTCTGAAGAGAGAAATACGTATACTCGGATATTTTATATCGGTCACAAAATTCTCGCGACCCACAATCGCCTCGATATAACCTCAAGGATGAAAAGCTAGATAAAAGAGCGTAAAGTGGCGATGGTAGATGTATCTACGAGGACATCCATTTTCTCTGTGTTATTCGACGACGTACAATATTATCTCTCTGTCCACGTGACATCGAAAATGGTCAGCGATTTCGAGCGGATTCAAAGGTAGAGGGAAAAAAAAGTAGCGCGTTGAAGGCTTCGTGGCCGCAGGATAAAACAATATTTCGTTCGATTTAGCCCCCGGTAAGATTTTCGAATGGGCAACGGGGCGGTGGGTAAATGCACTCGAAATCCTTTCGCCGATGGCTAGTATACATACATAGGTACGCATTCGGTTCTTATATATATGTATAGTTAGGTATCGATTGATCGGTTTCCATACGTTACAAACTGTCGACTCAATGCGCACCGCGCCGTGAGTCTTAACTTCCGATGGTCGTTCGGTTCTATTGCACTCGTGTCATAAAATTCTTCTAAAACGCCTCTTTTTAAAAGGTCGTTATATGTATACATATATCTTCATCTCTTCATCCGTGGTACACGACTAAAAGTTCGTTCCTTACATGTTAATGGTTGTATTCTTTTTCAGCTCTACATTCAATTCTACTTCCATTGATTTTTTATTTATATCGGTTATCAGCAGACTTTTATAGGGAAATACATTATCTATGTATTTTAAAATGTGAAGAAAAATTGTTCTCTCTTTTTTAAAGTATTACAAGTAGAAATGTTATTTACTTTTTGGAGAGTTTTTGGAGGAGTTCTACATACGAATGCTTTATAAACGCATAAGACACAATAATCCTTATTATTTTATTTGTCCCATGTTCTACCTCTACTGCATGTTTTGTATTTTACCATTCCATTTAATTTTATCTTTTGGTTTCCCAAATCTAGAGAAGGAGAAGCAAAAAGATTTGACGCATTTTGAAAGAGGCTTTTTCTTCTCATAATATTTTCATGGTGAGATTGAGAATATAAAACAGATCGAAAATAAAGAGAACGTAGGGCATAGCGATTACGAAACGAGACGAGTTAATGTTGACACAGTTTTAATAAAATAGTGAATAAAGAAAGAGTCGTAAAGTGCATTATCAATGTACAGATTGATTTTGAAAAATTCTGATATATTTCATTATTATTACTATTACTAGACCCTTTTATATAATTTCTATCCCTTCTTATTGAATTGCTATACATTTTGAGGATTCATTTATAGAAGTACTTTCGCAGGTTCGTATATATTTTCGATATCTGATTTACACTCTCAGATTCGAAGGGTTTCTAACTGATGCTTTTTACGAAGGGGCTGAAATGCAATTAAATTCCTAATTGAAATTAATCAGTTCACTGTTCGAAAAGAGCCGCTGACTTCTGTGAAAGTACTCGAACTCCTTTTTGAATGTTTGCTAAGGCACCTGCTATTGATTTTTTCCCCAGACCAGAGGAGGGCACTTCTTCCTTTTTACCCTTTGCACCTCTTCAAAACACTTGACCCGTTTATATGCGGCTGGTATTCATACTATACATAGTATGGCATGAATATTTACATAATGTTTCACGGCACTTCATATTTTTAAAGAGCTCAATTTCGGTTANTGCACTCGAAATCCTTTCGCCGATGGCTAGTATACATACATAGGTACGCATTCGGTTCTTATATATATGTATAGTTAGGTATCGATTGATCGGTTTCCATACGTTACAAACTGTCGACTCAATGCGCACCGCGCCGTGAGTCTTAACTTCCGATGGTCGTTCGGTTCTATTGCACTCGTGTCATAAAATTCTTCTAAAACGCCTCTTTTTAAAAGGTCGTTATATGTATACATATATCTTCATCTCTTCATCCGTGGTACACGACTAAAAGTTCGTTCCTTACATGTTAATGGTTGTATTCTTTTTCAGCTCTACATTCAATTCTACTTCCATTGATTTTTTATTTATATCGGTTATCAGCAGACTTTTATAGGGAAATACATTATCTATGTATTTTAAAATGTGAAGAAAAATTGTTCTCTCTTTTTTAAAGTATTACAAGTAGAAATGTTATTTACTTTTTGGAGAGTTTTTGGAGGAGTTCTACATACGAATGCTTTATAAACGCATAAGACACAATAATCCTTATTATTTTATTTGTCCCATGTTCTACCTCTACTGCATGTTTTGTATTTTACCATTCCATTTAATTTTATCTTTTGGTTTCCCAAATCTAGAGAAGGAGAAGCAAAAAGATTTGACGCATTTTGAAAGAGGCTTTTTCTTCTCATAATATTTTCATGGTGAGATTGAGAATATAAAACAGATCGAAAATAAAGAGAACGTAGGGCATAGCGATTACGAAACGAGACGAGTTAATGTTGACACAGTTTTAATAAAATAGTGAATAAAGAAAGAGTCGTAAAGTGCATTATCAATGTACAGATTGATTTTGAAAAATTCTGATATATTTCATTATTATTACTATTACTAGACCCTTTTATATAATTTCTATCCCTTCTTATTGAATTGCTATACATTTTGAGGATTCATTTATAGAAGTACTTTCGCAGGTTCGTATATATTTTCGATATCTGATTTACACTCTCAGATTCGAAGGGTTTCTAACTGATGCTTTTTACGAAGGGGCTGAAATGCAATTAAATTCCTAATTGAAATTAATCAGTTCACTGTTCGAAAAGAGCCGCTGACTTCTGTGAAAGTACTCGAACTCCTTTTTGAATGTTTGCTAAGGCACCTGCTATTGATTTTTTCCCCAGACCAGAGGAGGGCACTTCTTCCTTTTTACCCTTTGCACCTCTTCAAAACACTTGACCCGTTTATAT
The DNA here is from genome assembly GCA_019453355.1 of Ceratina japonica. Lineage (NCBI taxonomy): Eukaryota > Metazoa > Arthropoda > Insecta > Hymenoptera > Apidae > Ceratina > Ceratina japonica. The sequence goes on from SMSR01009879.1 coordinate 31,544, forward strand.
GCGGCTGGTATTCATACTATACATAGTATGGCATGAATATTTACATAATGTTTCACGGCACTTCATATTTTTAAAGAGCTCAATTTCGGTTATGCTCCTTTCCCGTTTCCTCTCTGAAAAATGGATTATTGCCTGCGCATTACAAATCATTCTATTTTATGATTCATCCCCCTTGTCTAATATTTCTTCCAAACCTATGTACGTAGTACATGCTCAATGTGTTAGTATACATATATTATATTTCAGAGATTTAAATCATCGAGTAGACCTGACTTATATAAAAATAAGTTCAATGTGGTCTTCACAAATATGCAAAATAGATGTGCAATTACAATGTATGCATTAAAAGGAAATAACTTGAAAAATACAGAAAAAACTATTTTATTGATGTGAAGTTATACAATGTATTATGTTTGAATTTTCTAACAATTCTTACATTTTACTGCTTCGTTGCATTTCTGATTCCGCACAACCATGCTTCTCGCGCCTTCATTACAACCACCATTTTAGCAAACATTAATTCAACCATTCATTCTTCGCAACATACCGACACAAGCAGGGAGCGTAAATCGTGGAGCCAAAATTGCTCTCGATTAATATTGCCAGCTAGCGCGCGGAGAACGCTATCTCCTTGTCAGAAGCGTTGTAAGTATGTCCTGAGTACGGGCACGTATATAGGCAATTTAGGTTGCAAAATGCAGAAACGCGGCGCGTGGAAACGTGCCTTTGCGTTCCAGATAGAAAGCTACGAAGCCGCGACGGGGTGCACGCGCGTGCACACGCTCGCTCGCTCATTCACTTGCCTTTCCTTTCGGCGCGTCATCCCGTGTAGAATCCAGCGTGGAAATTTCTCGCGTGATATTACAGTCTCTCTGCTCCGCCACGATTCTCCCTTGCCGCGAATTAACCCTTTCACGCTGATAGGAAGTGTTACTGGTTATGTCCCCTTTCTCTTGGTACCGATAAACGGTCGCTTATTTTTAATTTT
>SMSR01009879.1:46473-95544 GCA_019453355.1 Ceratina japonica
TAGTCATAGGGGATAAATAATTCTTATATCTCCATGGATGAAAATGCTCGATATAAACTTCATGGATATTTGATGGAAAAGGAAAGAGAATAAAGAGGATCGAAAAGCCAATAAACTTTCACGTACTGTCATATCAATTACTTATTTGACTTTTTCTTCGGTTTTATTATATCCAACAAAACACAATACAGTGAGAATGTTTGTTGCCACTGTTTCATTTCCTGACAGGAGCCCATCGCGTCGTATAAGCTTTCATCATCGTTGTCTATTCATTTCGCGCGAGTTAGAGAAACAATGAATTTTTCTACGAGCCATTTGTGTTTCCTTGAGAGAAAGGAAGTCCAGTTGTGCTACCGCACAGATCGCTCGATCTTGTTCACGCGTATAACTCGCGGCGGAACCGCGTTTCCATTTCTACCCGGCTGATGGAATTCCGCGAACTGAAAATTGCATTTGTTTCTATCAGCAGTGGCTGCCTCGCCGGCTTATCGTTTTAAAAGTTTACTGTCATTCGCCGAGCGCATAACGCATGCTATCTCTAGCAATGCACGGAATCGTCTCGCGAGACACGTTCGCTCTCGCTAGAGATTGCCCCGATAAGTTAAAATGGATTCCCGGCGCCGTTTGCTTCCAGAAATATTTGTTCGAAATATGATAATGGGGCAGGGATTACGCGCGCGCGAGAACAGACCTTTTTATTGACGTAGCACGTCACACCTGTATTTTGCGAGATTTATGCGCGACACGAAAGTGCTTTCGCCTGGAAACATAGGATTTGTGGCCGTGTGCGCGCTTACGAATGGTTTTCGAAACCCGGATCATCTGTTTCAGTATTTTCATTTTATCTGGTGCGGTGCATGTATAAAAGATCTTATACATAATTTTATAGCTAATTATTTATTGGAACGTTATACTCTTAGAATGCTTGGTGTCTTTAGTAAGTAGTATGAACAGACAATGTGTCCATAAATATATTATTGTAAACAGTTTAATTATCTTTAGAAAAAATATTTGTTCTACATATATAGTTTACTTTTTATGTTGTATATCGCAATTCTGTTTATGGAAATAATATAATATTTTAGAATTTAATAATTGTCAATTTAAATATCGTTACCTTTTACAAAGCAAATTGATAAATGAGAAGTAAAATTGTTACTTTACTACAATAAATATATCGCTGCAATCTTTCTTTCCTACATTGGCTGTTACAGATATCAAAGCAATTTCAGTGAAATTGTCTGTAATCACAAGAGAAATGCGTAGGCGAGGCAATTCAGAGCTGTAAACACCATGCATGTCCGGAAGCGTATCCAAGAGTATTTTCTGCTTGAAACAATAAATTCGTCATCGGATTTTTCTTGTTACTTCCGTGGGGCTGTCTCCTGTGGTCGCATTCGCTTTCACCATCGTTGCCATGACGCGAACAAGGCGACGCTCTCTGACTTCCTGAAATTTTCCACGTGTTCCCTCGCCACCGTGAGCGAAGGACAATAATCCGCGATTCTTAAAAAGGGCTCCAGTCTGAAGATATTGAACAGAGGGAATAGTAAACCGGACTCAGGGAAACGTGACAAAAATTGTGGTTAATAAAATTTGGTAATCTCGAAGTACATTTTCATCTTATTCACAAATCAAGTCCTTAATCATACCATTTTATGTATTCTATTTTTTTAGTAATATAAGTTATCAAATGATAAAAGTCGTATTAATAGAGTATGCAAAATAAATAAAACTCTTCCATGAAAAATCTTTCTTGTATTAGTGCAATATTTGTCAGAAAATTAGAAACGAAACATTTATGCGTTTAACTTAGGTTTGAAGAACGATTGAAATTCTATTCGGATAATGCTATTATGTCTACTTTTGTTTTAAAATAATTTAGGTCATGCGAGATTTTGTCAAGCGTAAACGATTGTTCGCGAGGAGTCCCGTTTAGGCTGCTCGATTTCACAAAAGAGGAATCGTAAATTGTCCCTACCGGAGAATCGGTTTTCCACGTGATCGCACTGAACTCAGAATCTAATATGAGAATTGCTATGATCCGGCTACGGATTTTGATAATTTCGCCCTGCGTTCGTACGCTTCCCCCTTATTCAGCCTCATTAATCTGGATAGCATTATTATCTTGATTGCACTCTTTGGTATAATTGTTAGAAATGATAAAAATGGAAGATAGTTTGAATCAAATATGTTTTCCACTTTTTTCTGTTTTTTTTGTACTAAATTAAAGTTTTTGTCCATGCAATGGATGATCGTTTATTAATTTTTGTATGGTTTTATTAAATGTAGAAAGCTCAGTTTGTAAGGAAAAGCTTTTCAGAGATACACTGCACAGAAATCAAAGCGGGTTAAAAAATAATGTGAAGTAATTAGAAGTCTGAACTGATCCACCTTGTCAACTAATAGCAGCACAGTGTTGATATGCTAACAGAATAGTTAAACGATTTCCGAACCTTGCTTATCCAATCTAAGAAATAACATACTCTTTCATGTATGTGAAGGGCTCAATTTCTTATTTCATTAGTCACAATATTTCCACGACAGTTGACGCATTTATTCTTGCTTCATTATGAAAGAAATAATATTTTAATTAACGAATTATATTATACGAAAAGAATGTTTGTGTAAAATAGACGCGACGGTGGGACGGCTGGGTGAAATCGCAAGAACCGTCGTGTCGCCGTATATTGGCAGCCCGTCCGGATGTTCACGCTCCATTACGGGAATAGACGTCCTCGTGGGTTATTATCGCTAAGTCGGTTACCCTGCGTTCCCGATGGATTTTCCGGAAAAGCTTCCCGGGCATTTTGTCACTGGAACGCGATCGTTGAATCCGCTTGAGGAAATTGCTGCTCAAATTTAATGGCAATTTTTTTTTAAAGGTTTTGTTGTTGACTTTCATACCTTAAGTTGTTTTTACAAGAAAAATGCAGAACTAATTATTTATTAAAAGAGAAAGTGAATTACTTTACATGAATTGTATTAATTCAGAAAATAATGTTTCTCATTATAATATTTTATAAAAAATTGTTTTTCAACGAAATAATTGAACCATAGAAGGAATTATAATTATATTCGATTTGGTCAAATGCACATGCGTTGAGTAAAACGGAAATGAAACTCTAAAGAAAAAAATATTATTCATTCGTATTCCTCTTTGCATGTAGAATCACGTACCAATTTATTGAACACCTTGTGTATCAAATTTATTGTTAAACATGCAATCAATGTTTCGTACGTTCAATATGCTGTTGTACGTTAACATGGTGTATAAGTGAACAAAATGATTGAGGACACAGATCTTTGAATTAATGAGCAACGACACAATTAGTTACAGTGACGTCAATTCTATAAATTGTACTATGTCTGTCTAATGAATATAATATTTAAACAGTAACACAAAAATTCAACAATAAATTTGCGTTGTGCGAATAAGCAATACACAACTTTTTTATACGCATATACAACTATATCTATAACTTGATATTTGCAATATTGATTTATAACAAGATTGCGTGTAAAATTCCAATGCTCGCGAAACTTACAACTTAAACATAAAAGTGAAAAATAAAAAGATATTGACACTATAGAAGTACAAACAGGCTAGCAAGCAGTATCGTTACTGGAATCTCCACTCGCTTTCGTGATTTGTGAAAATTCGAAGCTCCTAATTCCTTTGCTACTTAAATAATGATGTAATCTCATATCACACATTTAAATCCTTATAATTTAAAGGCTGCGAATTAAATTAAAGTGAAATTAGATTAAAATTTTCTGAACTTAAATCTCTTCGACGCGCCGTTCTCCTAATTCCAAAGACCCCTGGATTCGGAACATTCTATTTAACCGCTATAAATCTCTGGAACGTTTCGACGCTGCGGAGACAAGTACAATAGACACTCGGCGTCTACGCGCGAGGATCGATTGCCCGATGCGACACGACAGGGCGAGACGCGGTTCCGGTGAGTTACGAATCGATCTTCGAACGAGCTGGCTAAAAGCTCGATGTCGAAGAGAGCCACTTCCGGCCTTTTCCCCGAGGAAGAAACGTATCGCGCTAAAGAGCGTTTTCACATGGAGATACAGAAATCATGATTCTCGCATGCAATTTTCGTATGCAAACGTACATATATGCACAATTTAATTATATCTTTATTCATGTTCTTTTTTCTCCAAAGAAACAAAAAGGAAGATAAGATAAATTGACGAGTGGTCTACTGACGTGACTCATTACTATTCGGACACATTTGAGAACGGAATAACTTTTTTAATATTGGATGAAACAGTTTAATTTTTTTTTGAGATGGCAAGACGTTTAGATTCGTGCACAAGAAAATTAAGTTAATTGTTCGAATGTTAAAAATTTATTCTGTTTTGAAATGGGTACGAATATCAATTAGGGTCACTATATAGACATATCGAATTTCTATTATGTACTGTTCACCGGTGCTTGTTACATGCATGCACGTTGCATATAACAATTCTCGTGAAATGGAAAATCGTAATACCGTCTTTTATAGCATCGGTTGGTCAGCTGTTGGCTATAAAGAATATGCTGCTCTGAATATAACATTTTTACAAAACTATAAAGAGAAACATGAATAATAAATAAATAATAATAAACACATACAGAGACAGTACGTACAACGTGCATATGCATGTGCATCAATCGATTATTCAGCAATTCGTTTTATCGTTCCTTTTCTGTGTGAAGAGAGAACACAGATAAAAGTACGTATAAAATATAAATCGAGATATACGTAATCGACACCTCGCGATGTGAATCACGATTTTTGTATCTCCATGTGAAAGTATTATAAGAATTCCTGTATCGCGCTAGGCTGCTGTGATGTATGATATCTCTCGCGTGTAAAATGTTTTCGCTTCGCCTGGCCTGACTCTCGACCCAGTCGCTATAAACCCCTCTTTTTTCTACTTTCGTTCACTGTATTCCTTACATTTTTCTGTCGGGCTGAGAATCGGGACTTTCTCCGCGACAATCAACGAAGAGGGATTGAGCAATTAAAAATACTAGTGCCCTTGCTGAAAAGAACGACCTGTTATCGAAATACGTTAATGAAGAACATTATGGAGGACGAATAAGAATTCATATTTCTTACTTTATGAGGCAAATGCATACAAGACGTCGTTTTGTTTTTGGAACTTGAATTTTCCAGAAAATAACATATCATACTTTTATCTTATCGTTCCCTATTATGATGAAACTTGTAACGAATAATGAATTGGACAGATACCAATGCCCACGTACTGGATAGAATTTTCAAACTCGATCTTTTGTGTTAAATGAGTGTTAAATGAGAAACTTCTTACCCTTAATCCTTTATTCGACTTATTTTTACATGTACCACCACTTTCTACTCGGTCGTACTACCATTCTAATATTTATACATTATTATAATCTAATCAATTTTATTTTTTATCATTTCTTTTTATCTTTATCATACTAAAAATATGCGGTTATCAACATTTATACGTGAATGAATAAACTTATTATATTACAGTTATAATGGCCCATGCAATAGTTAATAGAACGCGCTGATCTAATTAGTTAATGATTGATCATTTGCTTGGAAGAGAGTAACATTAACCAACGTTAATCAGCCCATTACAATGATTGTAACTTATAACTTTGTAGTGATACTCCTCGCAAACAGCGTGTCGCGTCGTATCGTTTGTCCACTCGTCGCGTCGTGTCGGGATATTAATCCGCGTTACAATGTATACAGGGTGTTTCATGCAACCTGGGACCTCTTTAAGGAATACAAGAATAATAAAAAGAATCCACACAACCAGATAAAAAATATTTTAATAAAGAGGTATCAGAAAGTGATAGACCTATTAGCGTCAGAAATGTTAATCTTAAAAAACGAACTTTTTAGATCTCGTTTTAAAGATCGATGAGTGCGAACGCAAAAATCGCTATAACTTTAGATAAAATTAAATGGGACACACGTTTAATTTTTTTTCATTGTTTTAGTATTGCGTTTCCGCTCCTGAAACGGATATTTTGAAACATTCCGTATACTTATTCACTATAATCTTGCACCTACTCGATCGTATTCTTGGAACGTACACAGGCGTTGCGCTTTTTCGCTTGAACCGCAGCGCGCGTAGGAAACTCGATGTGGAAGTTTTCTTGGCACACGATCGAGAATTTCACACCCTTTGACGCGTGCCAGTCGCACGACGCGTGCCATGCAAGCGACGCGACGTCCTCGTCGCTGGAGACGACACGATTCCTATGAATCGAGGCAATTTTTAGAGGAAGAAACGGGTTTTAGGGTTATATATAGCGATGTGACACTTCCACAGCGAGGATAAATATATTGCGTAAACAGATGCCACAGCTGACGGTTAGATATGACTGGTTTGATGAACGAATTGATGTTAAACCAAATGTTACTTCGTTGAAATTGACGAATTTGAAAACTTTTTAACGGAAGCAATTTAACAGCAGGTAACTGATATTAGCAAAATGTTAAATATTAAAAAATAATTTCGTAAGATACCAATGTTTGCAATTACAAAGCATACTGAGAATGATGACAAAACCACACTTTCCATTTTATATTCAATTTGTATGAAATTTCATTCCATTTGTTCTAGTAGTTTCTCAAGAAAACCTTTTTAAGTATTGTTTTGTCAACTTCTTTTGGTGATTTCAATATTATTCATGTAACTAAACACAATATAGCTTATTAAAACAATAAAAATGGTTTCAATGACTGTTGTTATTGATTGAATCGAATCTTCAGTGGAAGCAGTCAGCCTATAGTCAGACATATCTTACAATAAGCATAACGAAGAGTATATTATTTTTTAATGTCATTACAGGAATTACTTCAGCCACTTGTTTACAATTGGTCCTAAATAGAATATTCTCCAACCTACATTACTTTTATATTATTCCAAAAATTATTTCAATCGACAATTACCGACACAATTTCAAATTAAGAAATTCGAGAGATTTTCTTTTTTATATGATTTCGAAGAATTGGTTTACACAACAATTGTTATTCAATTCTTCAAACAAGCTCTAGACTTGAATTTCTGTTTAAATTGGTTCCTTGTATTATAGGGATTCAGCTTAAAAAAATCATATTTCAATTATTCTTGGCTTCTACAAAGAAGTTTTTCAATCATGCAAAATTAGAATCAAGAGCCATGGAATATTATCTGAATCAGTCCGCACTCACCGAGTTCGTCTGGTTATGAGGAATATCGATGAGAAAAATCCTTCGGTAACGTTTGATAAAACGCACTAGGTATCATTATCAAGACTGAGGACTGACCACGCCAACTTTATTCATTCGTATCTAATGAGAAAAGAGGATCAACTTCTGTGCAGCGGTTGCAGTATTATTCAATATCGCATATCATTACTGCCTGTATGAAATTTCCAAATTCAAGGAGACATCAATATCAATAATGACTTTGAAGAAACTAACAGTCTCCGTGAACTCATGTGCTGAGGTATTCAAATTCTCAAAACTTATCGGCATTGATCGATGTTTATAGGAATCACATTTAATTTTATTATTTAATTGTATCAAGAACTGGACAAGGATTCACTTATACTCTATGTAATGTATAATCATTATATTTGCCAATACTCTTGTAGTTAATGCAATCTAAAAAGAATTCAATAATAATGATACATACACATATTCCTTAATACAATTGTATTACTGATTTTTCAAATTACGTCTTTTTGGTTTCAAGTGGAGATCGCTACGTGACTGTGTCCACATATATATTTTTTTCCTGGCAACTCGTTCAATCAAATCGGAGAGCTGTCGCCGAAATTGAATTCCGTGCTCAACAAATGTCACCGCGTCAATTGCCAAAATGTCCCACGTTGCTCGGTTCATAATTGCTTTTGCAATACTCGTCCCTCCGTCCCATTCATTTAAATGATTTTCGTCTTTACTCTAAACACACACATTTCCAGTTGTAGATAATTACACTCTAAAATGTTTTACACATATGTCATTGTTTTCATGAAAATTCTCGCCATCAAGAATCCATCGCTTGGTAGAATTTTTAAACCGGGCGGAAATTAAGTTATCACTTCAAATTGGATCGATTGAGTACCATTGACGCGAATTAAAACGATGCACGATCGAGCATTAAACCTCGTCAAAAAGCAAACGAAGCGTTTCGAATTCTTTTTTCAATACATCTTCAAAATGAAATATGAAGTTGACAACATATTAAGATTTTACCCGATTAGAATCTTTATTATTATGACACATATAATCACATAGATTCATTGCACAAGTATTATTATTACAATTCTGAATAGGGACACGTTTCATCTACTACAAATTGTACATTCGAATTATTAATTTCACTTTGTAATCAGACTTTGAAATAAAGACAAGAGACTGTATGCATTGTTGAACGAAGATCAGAAAAATGGGTTACTTTTCTTAAGAAGAATGAATCCGTCCGAGCGAATATCGGAACTTCCGATTCTTCGCGAGCAAATCTCGAGATTCGACAAGTTAAACTGAACAATCGTACAGACGAGCCATGGTTAATTTGAATTAAGCACGGTTTGGTCAATGAAAAATGGTGGTGTGGGCGTAAAGAACACTGGAACTGAAGAAAGAAACGATCGGAAAGTTAAAGGGAGAAAAAGCGGTTGTAATGCGGCAAGGGATGAAGTTGATTGATGTGCCGCTTTCGTTTTAGAAAACGTCGTTGTCGGCTTTGTTTGAGGAAATGCATTAATCGGAATTACCGACCGGAGTCGAGATGCAGACGAAGCTGATTCGGTTTGTTTCCTGGCTCAGAAGTAATTTGACGTCAGAAGAAAAAATTGAACGTGTTTCGTTGCAGAGTTTTGCGTCCTATTTTCTTTTCAATATGGGCACGGTATAGATAGTGTAAGCCATATTCGAGTTTCCGTTTCTAAATAGAGAAAAATCGTTCCACGGCCTGGATCAATTTTAGCAAAGATTCATAATCGTGAAATATCTGTACGTTTCGTTGGCCAATTTCAATTTTCGCGAAATTAATTTAGTGAAGTAACATACACGCGCACGAGGATACCTACGAAGCGCAAAATGGAGATCGTAAAACTGCAATCGCGAATATACGCACGAGTATATCGTCGTAATGTTCTCGAAAAATTGGTACCCAATAGGTATACGTACACGTCGCGCGCACGGCACGTCGGTCTTCAAACATGTCCTAAATGGATTTTTGTTTTCCTGCGTTTTATTCTGAAAGATAAATATCCCTGATACTCTTTTCAAGTACTTCTTTTCTATTTCATTAAAATAGCGATTATTTTTGCCAATCTCTCTCCAAGAAACGAATAGATAATCGGATTGAACAGCGAATGAAATACGATTTCGCTGTGAAAATTAAAATGAATATTCACGTTCTCTGCCGATATTTCGTCCAATTATTTTTCATTGCTGTTGATCATGTAATGTACTCGCACAATATATTTGTAGTGATAACATATCCGATTGTTTGTAATTTCGTTCACGTAAATTAAGAACAATAGAGACGATTAAACGAATTACTTCATGGAAAATATTGATAACGTACAGTGCGCCTCTGATTGCTTTCACAACAGCAATGTTTATGAAAACCATGCCGTTTATAATCGGGTTATTCCAGGTATTGAGCTTTCTCGGCCGCCAGTCCAATGAATAATCTGCAAAAGAATGAATGAATATATGTTCGTTTGATGTTGATATAATACTTAACACGCGTTGGAAAAGGTGACCTACATTTTCATTCAATGTTTGCACATTGCGAAAATATAGTAATTGAAATTGTGTACCGAAGGTTCTTGAGTTTAATTAATATTTGTAGTATGATGACATTTTGTACACATAAATGGCAAACATGAAAATAAGTACTTCGTAAATTGAAGTTAATATACCATGCAAACTGTATCATGCAAACATGCTATTCACATTACTTATATTGAAACTATATGCCAAGTTTAAATATCCATAAGTTATTTAGCTTATAAGTTTGGTTAATTTATGATTAAATCTAAATCGACGCAACCAGCTTCCAGTGAAACATTGTGAAAATAAAATATTCTCAAATTAATTCTGACAGTATTACTCATAGAAATTTTTGGTAATTTATTTCTTACATTCAAAAATACGTCGGTTGATTTGTTATTACCGATTATATGTATAGTACCTGGCTTACGATCTTGCCAAATGCATATGTTAGAATAGATTGCTACATATGTATAAAACAAACGATCACGTCGTTCCATTAGTTAGATTATCTCGGTTGTCCACTTGGCTGCGGGAATAGAAAAGTTAACTTTCGTTTCGGCTCGTTACACACCCGGAGCTCGTCGCTCCCTAAAGAATAAAACCTAGAACCGTTCCACTCGAAGATTGCATTCTCTGTGATAATGCGGACACACTTACCTTACACATCGAGCAAATTACTTATTCTCTTCTTAAATTTAGCCCTATTTGAATAGAATTGAGAAATGAACATTTTCAGGAGTAAAACTAACATAATGATGTCAAGTGTTAAAACTGAATGTTTATTTCATGTCACAGAAATTATACATAGATAGTTGTCCGATATAAATTCTCTAATGAAAATAAAATCATTTATTCAAATTTTCTCATTTCTTCGATAGGAAGCATTATATATTTTATAGATAATAAAATTGGTTTCATTTATTTTTACAATTCATATAAAATTTCTTTTCCATACAGTATAGCTTTATGTGTTCGCTTGTATGCACATTCATAAATTGCGCATAAACAGAATATATGGCTGCAGTTAAAATTATTTGAACAGTATTTTACTTGGTAAAACCATTTTACTGTTCGCTCGTTATAAGTTTGTGCAAAACAGAATATTAAACATCCTGTAATGAGAGAAGATCAAAATGCACAGAGCACAAAGTTCAAACATTGCAGTGACGTATATACTTTCTGACAAATAATATCGTTGTAGCACACGTCGTTTATAGGCATTTTATCATCGAAGGCAAATATTAACAATCTAAAAAAAGAATGCTTCGAGTTGATGAACTTATTGTTTCAAGCTTTCAACCAATTTAGCTTATAGTTAATTTTGGCATGAGTTGATCGATTCCACATAAAACAGAAATAAATAACTGGTTCATTAGTGGAAAATGAAATATACAAATTAACCATCAGCTTTATATTCCCCTGACGTTTGCCTGGCGCCATCCAGCTAAAATTTTATTAATTAGCCATTTTAGTAACGCTTTGTTAACTTTAGCTTTTGTTACTTAGATTCTCCATGTCACTAGTTTTACTTGTTAACTGAACGTAGTTTTGAAAGTTCCTGTTCCCTTGACCAATCCTGTTCGCTTTTGCTTTTAATTTATTACCTTACCTGCGTATTAATCTAGTATTAATTATATCAAGCATTGTTTGGGCCAATGACGTTCTAATCAAGCCTATGTAATTGCATTCTGTTCATAAGGTGCTAATTCCGTTGTTGCAGTACTTCGTTTCAGCTTTTTATATTTCGTTCGCTGCAAGCTTTATTTATATTCTCTTACATAAATGTAACTTTAGACATGTACGGCTACATCATTAATGTTTCCCAGATATTTATATACTGGAGTTCGTGTTCTTAGCAAAATTAACTATTGAGAAAGTTACAATAACAGGTGAAACTCTACTTGCGAAACGCCATTATTAAATTACACGTCATTATGAGTGCTTTCCGTGAGTGATTTAATTCTCAAAAAATATAATGCGGGATTTCCTTTTCATCCAGGCTTCAAACTCTGTGCAATACGCTGAACAACTACTTTTTTTTTTTTAATAAAAAGAACGAATAAAGCAAGCTGCAGCACGAGAAGCGTATTGATCGCGTACCTATGAATTAAGAATAAGCGTTCCCCACATTCGGTACGATATGATCGTCTCGGTGTCGCGGCTGTTCCGCGCGCGGCAATGAAACGCTCGTTTTACAAGCACGATAAATTGCTGCCGTTTGAAAGGAACGAAGTACGACCTGCACCACGGAAGCCATGAAAATTGCGCGCTGCGAAATTCAATTTATCCAAGCGGGCTACGATTCGATCGACGTCGTCCCCGATATCGATACAACTCGATGAACGGGTGTCTTAAATAACGCAACGAAAATGGTGCCGATTCATTTCCCGGGGAGAGTTAGTAAGCTTACGACATCGAGTAAACAACCGCTGAAATTTAAGGTTCCACTTCATCACTCTCCTTCATTGTACGTGGCCTATAACGCAGAGTACACAAAATTCGGAGCTTAGCCGTTCAAATCGTTCGCCACCGCTGGAAAAATCGGCACTGGATATCTACCGAGACCATTAATACGGTTGGAATAAGAACTTGCCAGGATTGCCAGGAGTGGGTGGTTGAAATCGCGGGTCGGGAAATATGCAAGCGATAAATATCAAACGCCTATCTGTTTACATCTTTTCGACAAGCTTTATGGTCGAAAGCAGAGAAATGCGAGCTACACTTATAATGTCTTGGAATGAAACTGCTTGAAGCGAATGTAACTCGATAATTTCTATATATTTTTACTATTTACAGTTAGCAATTAAAAAAAGGTTACCTAATACTTGTTGATTGTTAATGGCGACGTAATATTTCTTCTATCTTCATTGATTACAAACAAATTGTGCAAAAAAAATAAGAAAAGCCCCCGAAACGGGCTTAGTCAATGCTATGATTGGGCAGTAAAAGAGGAGCGTGCACGCATTATTTTAATACATACTTCATTAATATTGGCAAACTTCGGTAAGCTTGGAAACCAATAAAAACTGCTTCCTACGACCGGGTCAAACGCATGGTGCCACAATCGTCACGAAACTTCCGCGGGAGTTCCAAAAACTTGGCTCAAGAGCATTTTCCCAGGCTTTGCCGAATCGCATGAAACTACTTTTTGCAAAATCCGTTCAGAACCAAGTTCCGTGTAGATCTCGTTGAAATCCGTCGAATCCGGCGTCTTGTCAGAGATTCCGTCGAATGTCTTGTTAATTTTCGTCCTTAGCCGTGAGAGAGGCGAAGGCGTGAAATCGTTCGAGTCGAAAGTCAAATTAATGCGACGAGGACACGGCGAACTTTTTCGGTTGTCGCCTTTGCGTCGGTTACGTGATCTGAATAGCGTAGTAGTGGCTGGGGCTCGATCGACGAACTCTTGCATACGTGATGTAGGTCCGGGGTTGCGTCGATTGCTCGTAGAGAGGACTGCATGCAATCGTGATGGATCGCGATGCCCTAATAGCCACACAATGTAAGATATTTTTGTCCAGCTGCGGCCGGTCGTCCGGTCGGTCGCTCCTCGGGGGGCTTTTTCGGAATTCACAGTTGGATCAGTGCGTCGTACCTAGCAGGCATCGAATCGATAACTGGCGATTTTCATGCGAACGCATTCTGATCGGGGATTGAATGAATCTAGGCTAGGATGCTCATAAAGTGATCAAATATTTGCCGTCAGAGATTATAATGCAAGAGGCGCTTAATGGAAGTTTGAAGAATTAATTGTGCGCGAGCAGTTATCCGTCGAATGCAGATTCTCTAGTAATTAGAGTCTAGCTTCAGTTCATTGTTATCCGTTTTTAATTCTCATTACTTTTAATGAATATCATCGCAGACAGAAGGTCTTTAGTCAAATTCGGTATAAAGCACAAAGTTAACTTATGATTCATCAAATGCATATCTTAGCTTCATTCTTATGTAGAAAAAATTGATTTGTTGGAATTTAAATATATTACACTGTAGAACTAAATGTATATTTTATGCTAATGAAAGCATNGAGCAGTTATCCGTCGAATGCAGATTCTCTAGTAATTAGAGTCTAGCTTCAGTTCATTGTTATCCGTTTTTAATTCTCATTACTTTTAATGAATATCATCGCAGACAGAAGGTCTTTAGTCAAATTCGGTATAAAGCACAAAGTTAACTTATGATTCATCAAATGCATATCTTAGCTTCATTCTTATGTAGAAAAAATTGATTTGTTGGAATTTAAATATATTACACTGTAGAACTAAATGTATATTTTATGCTAATGAAAGCATGTGCACGTGAAAACGTGGAATGGATATGATTATATAAAGAACTCAATATTCGCTACGGTTTGTTACAATTTGTTCCATACTACACCTTGCATTCATCAGTAAATTGCAATTTTCAAAAGATAATTTGCAGCTACGATATACACATGATTTTACGTTACGTAACTTACTTATTCAATATATCATCTCTACAAGAAACTAATTTCTCTGGAAATTAAAGGAAGAAAATGGAAGANTGTGCACGTGAAAACGTGGAATGGATATGATTATATAAAGAACTCAATATTCGCTACGGTTTGTTACAATTTGTTCCATACTACACCTTGCATTCATCAGTAAATTGCAATTTTCAAAAGATAATTTGCAGCTACGATATACACATGATTTTACGTTACGTAACTTACTTATTCAATATATCATCTCTACAAGAAACTAATTTCTCTGGAAATTAAAGGAAGAAAATGGAAGCTTCTTAATAGAATATTTGGTTTAGAATTTCGCTATTTTGTACCAATTTTTTAGATATGAGAATTTGAGATACGCAGACTTATTTTGGCATGCATACGATGCACGATTTTGTGTTGCAGGACAGAAAGAAAAATGGAAACGTTATGATTCCAAGTGTACGGAACTGTTCGTTGCCGTTTGTCCTCCTACTTTTATTAATCATAATGTAGGGATAGGACGAGTAAAGGAAAAGCTACTTTAGACCGAGTGGATGCACTAAAGAGGCCNAATTTTTTAGATATGAGAATTTGAGATACGCAGACTTATTTTGGCATGCATACGATGCACGATTTTGTGTTGCAGGACAGAAAACAAAAATGGAAACGTTATGATTCCAAGTGTACGGAACTGTTCGTTGCCGTTTGTCCTCCTACTTTTATTAATCATAATGTAGGGATAGAACGAGTAAAGGAAAAGCTACTTTAGACCGAGTGGATGCACTAAAGAGGCCGCCGGGGAAAAGAAAATGAATTCCTTTGTGTGGATGTTTAAACTTCTCAAAAATATGAAAATTGCAAGCCACGATGCAAGCCGGGTGAAACCGGCTCTCTAAGATTGTCATAAAAGGGAAAAAGGATATATGATATTAAAGAAGTAGTTACATGAGAGGCAAGTCGTGCGTATGAGGTGGACGAAAATGTATGAACGGTCAAAAAATGTGTATTTCATGATGAAAAAATTTACAACTCAATTTTTTTATGAAGGAGAGATTCACAAAGGACTCATTAAATATGCTAGCGTGTGCTAAGTCTTTAATATTTCAGTGGAAGCAATGAGAACGGAAATCCTACTTTGAATATGAAAAATTTGTAATCCACTACTACAGAATTATCTAGCACAAAGAATACCTTTTTTTTACAGTGAATTACTTTCAGCAAATTGAATTTAAATGTTTTAACTAAAATCGAGGGAAGAATAGAATTTAATAGATAACTTTAGCTTATCTGTTTAACTTCTTTGCATACACATCGATTAGAATGTTCCAATGAAACAAGAAGATTATTTAAGAGTTATCTTGTGATTAGAAACGACAGATCACGATTGCACGATGAACAATTGTAAGCGCGGAGCCAGCGGACGTTAAGGCAGGGACTTCAGTAGTCAGGGGCTATGTGTTAGTAGGACGGTACATGTGTGAATGCGTATACGTATATAGCTATCTAATATTTCGTATTTTGCCTCTATAAATAGGAATTGAAGTAAATATCCGGATAAGCTAGTAACTATAGACTTCAAACTGTGTCGCTTGCCTCGACTTATCAGTTTTTATGCAACTATGGCACTAGAAATATAATTTTTCTGAACACGTCTCGTTGAGGACGATGAACGTGACGTCACAATATGGTCGCTACCAGCCGGCGCGAAACGAACCGATGAACTATAATTCTGAATATAATGAAATTTAAACCTTTTTTCGCCGAATTCGTTGGCAAGCGACAACCTTTGCATAAATAGGAAACCAATTATATAGGATTTAGGTGTATTTATTGCCTTATGGATGAATAAAACGAAATATTAAAAATCCNTCATCAAAAACTCGTTCTTAGTCGACCGTGGACTTCAAGTAATTTTACGAAAATTGAATCGACGATTGAACAACTAAAAACGATGCACGAGTTTGGCCGAGTTTTGCCGAATCGATCCGATCTCGATATGCCGGCAATGCCGAAATCGGCTACTCACATGCTTCTAATAAAAAAATCGATATTACAGTTAGTATTATTCAGTTACAGATACCAGTTACAATTACCGACACTAATTACCATAATGAAAAATCGATATGTTCATATATTTGAGAAAAAGCTACCATCAGTGGCCGTGTAAACAAATCAACGCTGAAGTCAACTCTTGTTTACATCCAAACGGACTCCGTCCCTTAATGCTGGTCGCGAACGTGTCCGGTCTTTTCTCAAGCGCGGCGCACTTCTAGAGAGCGCGTTGAGTTAATGAGACAGAAGAACGAGCGACGCGATATTGCAAGTTTGAGAAATGGCCTCGTAAAGGCGTTACAACACTGCGTTGCGGGGTTGAAACTCGAGACGAATCCCGGAAGCAAGAATTGAAACGTTCGCGAGCGCCAGGACAGAAAAACCGCTGTCCCGTGCTTTCAGGATACACTACCGCGTGTTCTGTAATCACGTTTCGGCAGACTTTGCAACGCCCGTTAAAAATATAATCCGTACACTGGTTGATAATTACTTATTACCTATTGATGAATTGTAGTTGAACTTCCATTTTTATTTACGAAATAACGTCATACTATAATCAATCAATAATTCAATATCTCGATTATAATTATCCACGTATATGTGTTTTTCAACAGTTTCTAACAATTCCGCCTCATTCGTAACTTAGCAGAAAAACGGTCGAATGTTCGAATAACAAAAATCTTTATAGCACATAAAATTTCCATTAAACGGGCATTGCATTTTATAATTTGCATTACTTGATAGAAATCAGGCGCTTGCGAGGAAATGAGAAATGTTACTGATACAAACTTGTCACTCAAACCGAAGATTGATAGCTTAATTACATAACATATCGCGGTTTTTATCGCCTAACTGAAGCGCTAAGATGATCCTTTTTATAGAGATCGCATAAAATGATAGGAATGTCCTTCGGGTGATCGATCCTGAATTCCGAAGCAATTAGAGTTCGATGACTGAGAAATTTACTTTTCTCCTGCATAAACGAAATTACCGTTTCGAGAGGGGCGAGCGGTGGCCGACCTCGGCGGTTTCCCAGCCACGTCCCACCGCAACTTCGCCAACGTTTCGCGATGCTGCGAACGCGGCATGGCGCGTGAGTCAACGGGAGTAGGATGGGTAGGGGGCGGATGTTCTTCGAAGAGCACTTGTCTGGTCGCGTGAATTATTGGCTCCACTGCTTCGACCTCGATCCATCGGATCTCATCGTACATGGCCAAAAACCTGGCAAATTTCGCGCGTCTATTCCGACCCCTTTCATGTGGCCTGCACACACCCCTAGTCGAGAGTCCCGCAAGCGATCAGAATAATTCCTTGCGTCTATTCTCGATCAAGCTTAAGAAGGTTCATCAGTGAATGTGTACATTAAAAATGTCCTGGAAACTATTGAAATTCAATGGCTAATGTGGAATGAATATCCTATTCAAATTTGGAATCGATTTACAATCTAGTATCCGAGAAAAATCAATTTTAAAAATAGATTCTTATGAGGAAGATCGACAAAGTATACTTTAAAGTTATAAGTATATTACATCGAAATACGATTAAAAAGTATAAACAACTATGCAATATAAAGCTATTATATGCATATTAGATTTAAAAGTGGACATAATTAATTATCTGAAGGTCAACGGCGAAAAATTAAGAACATTTTTATCGATTCTGTTTATTTCTCTTTTAAAATCGTACATAAGTAGGTAGGAAATGACTACTCAAATATAAATGGAAATATGCAAATGTCGCGTGTTTAAAACGCGCAATTCAAAATGAACGAAATTAATGCGAGCATAAGATTCGATGTTCATCAATATTATATGAAATTATTAGTACTATTGACATGCTAATGTATGTTTTAGCATAATTGGATCTGTATAGTTTGAAGATATCAAAAACAGAGAAGTAATTATATTTCAAATGGAAATGTGTTTCATCAAGCTTCATCAAAGTTATCTTCAATGATTGAATAGTAATTGAAGTTCTAAATGAATGCACGAAATAATCGTCATAAAATATATGAAGAGCATTTCTATCACGCTTTATTTCATTCATCTTTCAACAACTATTCAATATTTTACTTTTGATTATGCAAATACGCAATCATTTTTGAGATTGCGATGCATTATGATAAATTTGTGTATAAATGTGTTTAAACAATGAATTCTATAACTAACATAAGTTTCTCTATTTCTCTTTTTTCATGCTTTCCCTTGGACTACTTTATCGGTCAACGATTTTGGTGATGGCATCGATGACGGGTGAAAAACAACGACACCTTAACAATCCGTATGGTAACGACGGCACACGCTGATTAACTTTGGTGATGGTGACCCACGATATCACGACGATGCGTTGCGCCGTTGGTAACCGCAATGTCTGGTGCACTGTGGTGACGGTGACAACAATGACACGTTAATAAATCATGGTGACGGTGACCACATTGGCATGCTAACAAACCGCATCCACGATGACCGCACTGATACACTAACATTTCGTTGGACACCATGTTGGCCCACGACTTAATTGCGCCCCGTAATGCACCCATTTAAATGCTTTTAATTACGTTACATTCGATACCTTCTCCCGTTTATCTTTTTCCGTCCTTCTTGAAAACGTCATATTATCAATTTTTATTAAAATGATGCCTTTCATTATCATCACGTACTTAAAATATTTAATTCCTCTGATGATGTCCTACTTGTCCATTCTCCTATTGCCATTCTCAACTTATTATTTAATGACGTCGTTATAAAATTTATATATGCGATCATTTATATAACACAATCGCAAAATTTTTTACCATACGAAAATAATCTTGGAACAAAATTAACAAACCGGAAATGTCCCACGCCATCACTCTCCCCGACACCGACGCGATGGGGTGATACGAATCGGTTTGAATGTTAACGCCACAACGCGATGCGGTCCCACGCGCAAACTCGCCGTCGAATTCCACAAATACGGCCTCGTTGTTCGTCTCGGGCCGAACCGGCGCGGCGCGGTGTAAACGAAACGGCACCGCTTTCGCGGATGTCATCGATACATCGGCTGCCGACCGACCGTCCGATGCTCGCGATTGATCCACTCGTTAATTACCGCGGCAAATCCCTCGGAACTGATCACCATTGCGGCTACACTGTTACGGGTCATCGATCGGATCCATCCACGGTCTCTCCCCCTGTGTACTTCCTTCCTTCCGGCCATGTCTGTGAATTTCACCAATTTCGTGATCACCCTTTCACTCGCGTACCTTTCTCTCCGTTCGTCTTTCTTTTTCTCCTCTCTTCTCTTTTTTTGTCTTTCTTTTTCTCCGGACTTGTTCGCGTGATTTTCACACTTTGTTGCTTTTTGTGTTGTTGGTCCGTGTTACCGCGCACGTTTTGACACTCGATATTGCTGTTGGAACGTGGCCCAATCGATTTGCTCGCAAATTTAATACGTTGTACTGAACAATGCACCTGTGCGACTTTGACACCCTTTCTACCTGTAATTTTACTTTACGTACTCTGTAAACAAAAATATCTTTCCCATGGAAATTTAATTTTAATTTTTTAATAATTAATTACGTTTCATTTTAATATACACTTTCTTCAAAATTTTTCAATGACTGTATTACATTACATTTGAGAAAAATCTTACATTACATTAATTCACTTCGATCACTATTTTAACGCGTTCAGCCCTGTTATTAGGAACCCTGAAGACCTATCAGCGCGCAGCTTGCGACGAGGAGTCGATGACGCTGAAGTGTCCGCTAGGCACCACGATTTCTGTCGTTCTCGCACAGTATGGAAGAGCCGGCTTGAATAGCACGGATAGATGCAGCTACTCCGATCCGTCCACCTACATCGGAGACAGACAGGCGAATCAGACCTGTGTCTGGCCGCAATCGCTGCAGGTACGTGTCTAAAAAGTAATTTTGCTAAAATTTGTGAAACCAATTGAGGAGACAGCGAGTTTCTACGACATACGGTAAAAATGATTTCTATTTAAATTTCATATGCGCATTTTTTCTAATTATTAATTTTAAATCAATTTAAACATAGAATGATAACAGGAATATTAATTTGCATTATTTACATGAATTACGTATACGTATCATTTATTAACATAATTTAACTTAATGCTTTTAACTTCATTTGTGTAATTTTAATTAAATCTCTGTACAAGTAAACATATGATTTTAATTAAATCTATCGACTCGTACACACAACATTGATACTTTATTGTACTATGTAGGGCAAATAAATGATTATTACTCTGATGGAGCGGCCGGGATAAATTGATATTACTCTGAAAAAGTTTAATAATAATCTTTAATAAACGAATGTGATCTCCCGCACGATATTATACTTTTTATCATAGCGAATGTTTGACACCCGTTACGTGATGTAACAAATTTTTTCACGTCAAACCTGTTTCACTTATTGATTAATGAAATGATATAAAAAAAAGTTTCGTGATTTCCAATACACATATATTTTTGTTTTTGTTGTCAATTTGATTTTTGCACGCCGTCAATATAGGCAATCGTGTATGAGATTTTGATATTATTACATGTGTATACCTTTTTTTACATTTCCAAAAATGGGCACAATTACGTCACGAAGTGGTTTGAAAATTTGACGTCCGATAAGGATTGAGGATTAAACTACGATCGATGTATGACTTTCATCATGAGTTTACGAAGCCCCACACGTTTCACGTTACCGCTTGCTGTAACTTCATGAGTATCGGAATTTTTCAGCTTCGAACGATATTTGAAAACTAGGTTCTTAATTCGGAGTTAGTTATTCAGGTTTATGTTGTGGTAACAAGAGACTGCGTTTCCAAGTACAGTAATTATAGACATGAGTAACGTGAAATGTAAAGTCATGATGAAAGCCATAGATCGATCGTAGTTTATCCCTCAATCCTTATCGGACGTTAAATAAATTTCGAGATTACTTTCCTCTGAAGAAGTTTCAGCATCTATATTGAATTTATCAGCAGTACATTTTCTGAAGACAATTCGTTTTATTACAAAATTTTATTACAATTTTTGATATAAACGAAATATGCAGCTTCATTAGCTATTTTCAAACGGAATTTTATTAGAAGATAAGTTTCAAAAAGTAAAATTACCAAGATAAGTCACTTCTTAATTAATTTTCTGTAAAATGATTATTCAAAAGTATTATAAGCAATATTGATATTACATTCCGCGTAAAGTTGAACTAAAGTTAATTAAATTTCATAATAATAGAAAATTGTAGATAAATATAATCTCACCCTTTCATTGAATTTCTATAAATGGGTAGTTTCTACAAATACTAGTGCCATTGCAATTTTATAAAATTTTTAGTATGTTAGTGTAGAGTTATATAGTTCCTCTGGATAAAATTACCTTTTGGATAGTTGTTTGGAAGGAAAATGGTAAGAAATGAATCTAAGGATACATAATTTAATTGGATTTTATTAAGTTTGTCGCTCGTGTCGCGTTTCAAACCGCACTTCTTTTCCATTTCCACCATAGTAGAAGTAAGTTAGTCGGTAGCACGGTCGACGGACCAGCGGAGTGTCGTTTTCAGGTCAGTTGCCATTATCTTTTCGGAGGTAGATTTTAAATGGCGGCCGCTTCCTTGCGCCTCTTTTTCGTCCGCTCGTTTCGGTCTGACTCTGCTCTGTTTCGTCCGCGACGAGACTCCGCGATTACCAACCTCCAGTGAATTTTCAACGGGTAAAACGGGAAGCTGTTTCACGCGTTCGCGACTTTCGACACCTAAACTCTGCTTCTGGTCTTCCTCATTCCATTATCGCGGTCAGAAACAGGAATTGCAGTCGCTTCGCCTTCCATTTTATTTCAGTTAACGAATTAAAGACGATGTAACAACCAGACGTCCTCGAATACTATCATTTAATTTACTATCATTAGCCTTGCAGAAATTGTCTCCTGACTCTAATAGGATATGTTAAATTATAAACTAACATATTCGCAATCTATAATATATTTTGTAGTTGTGCGTTGTATGTGTGTAACTTATCTTTTTTATATTCGAGGTTTACTTTGGTTTGGGGAACATATTTTTTATTTTATTAATAATCTAATTGTAATCGAGAAAAAGAGAGAATGTGAAGTTCTTATTGTGCAAAGTAAAAAATTGTTTAAAATGTCAAGTCCTACAACATATTAACAATAGATTGCCGGAGGTTTTTTATTGTCGAAATTTATTTGAAAGAAACTTTGTACAAAACAATTTTTACTTATATACTCTGTTTTTAAAATACATTCTCTGCAGATTTTTTATTATATTTAATAGAGAAGTCTTTACTTTTATTTCTTTTGCGTGATACTCGACCTTCGAGTTTTGAACAATAAATCAAATTGACTCGCTCTGGCAATCTAATATTAAAAAAAACAATCAAAATCGGTGATAGCGTTCGTATCGAAAGGTGAAAGGCAATATAGTGTTCTACTAACAATCAACCATTCACCGTGTATAACTTCTACTCCAATGAATTCCGACAATCAAGACTTCATATTTTCCATTTTTTCATCAATTACAATCAGACTGTGCGATAAAAATAAAAAAGAAGTCTCCTCCAAAATAAAGTCTAAAAGGTGAGTTTATAAAAATTGTAATTTTTTAGGAAAATCATTTCATTCTGCTTTATGATAATCTGAAATACTTAATTGTAAACTGTTCAATGAGTTGATACCACATACAGTATTAACTTCATATATTGTAATGTAAAACTATGTCTGTGATCTCTAAAGCTCGTGTTGCCTCATTAAATTGACTCTGTTGACCTTCCATGAGAGTTACAAAATTTTCCTTGGCGTATATTCTACAATGCTGAGATATGAATTTGTACGTTTACGTAACAGGGATAAGCAAGACGAAAGGGTTGGATTCTGCAACTGCTTGCAAAATCTTGTTTGTTTCTGCATAATTAACTGTGGAACGAATTTCAGGTTGAGCGTTCGCGCACTTTGGTAATTATAAATAAAACGCAAACAACATAGCAACATGATACAATTGTCAAGGACGTCTTTATAACGTATTTTTTATGTTTAATAATTCTAGAAATTAATAATATTTCAAGTATTTTAATATTACCGTTCATTTGTTTAATTCATGTATGTACTACGTCAGTTTTAGCATAATCGTGTGTCATAGTTTCTTGTTGAACCTCAAGTAAATGTGCTAAAAGGAGGGTTACCCACGTAAAATTCTTGTTCTCGGCTCGGAATCGTTTCAAGGAATATTAAAAACCATATCGCGGAAGTATCAGTTCGCGTGATTACACAGCAGAATGAGGAGCAGAGGAAACAGTCTTTCCCTTTCCACTCGTTTAGCATAATGCGATTACTTGAACCTAAAGAATTGGAATCGCGCTCATTTAAGTTTCTTAGTAGCGGCTTATCGAAACTGGAATATGAAATTTGCCGTACTGAATCATAGGGTTAACAATAACAGGAACACGGTCCCCAAATACGTGGGCATCGTGCCAAATACGCTCATTATTTTGATCGTCCTGATAATATTTATTGTTGCGGAACCCCACGACTGCGGAAACATCATTTGAACCATACAACACTATGCGATTAGAATTAGGAGCATTATTACCTATTCCATCTTTCAATTTAATTATCACTATAATTAGATATTCTTGATTAATATGAGGAAGTCTAGCTACTATAGTTATAGTTAGAGATTTCTTTAAGCGCGCTTGTAAAACCCTGACATTCTGCATTATGATCCACAACATTACATGTACGTACAAGTGTCATAATTATTATATTTATTTATCCTGGGTAAATCATTGCACTTTATTTATTTAAATTATACATATATACGTATTTGTTCCACAATACTTCGTTTATGTAATTGTAATTAATTGTAATATGTATATTGATATTTTTATATTAAATTGCAGTTAATGTATAAATAAGATATTGTAAATTTCAGAAAGTTTTCATACTTGGATATGAGTTTAATTTTTCCAAATGCAATCACGCGGAATAATTTTGCTGTCTTATATTGAACCAGTTTCCTTTTTTATTAGGTAAACGCGCCGCGATGCTTATCTCGGAAACGAGAGGGTGGCGAATATTAAATGAGAGGTTATCAACGGAAGATCACGAGGTACAATCTCGACGCGTTTAAAACCCTAATGTCGGTCAGCAAACTTGAAAAATTAAAAGTTGTCTCTCCTCCGTATTCTAATCAGTTTCTTAAGAGAATTAGGAAATGATAACACAAAAATATTCATTTTTTAATGAATTATTAATTTTAGAGACAGCTACAAAGATAGTCGCAGACTATTCATTTTAAAGTAAAAAATCAATCACTTGGACGCTCGAATCGTAGTACAAATACTTATTACAAACTTTAAAAACAAGATGTCAATATTCTTCATTGAGGCATTAAATTAGCTTCAAAATGTATTCTTATTGTGATTGCTAATATAATTATAACCAAGAGAAGGACAAAGAACTATTGTAATTCATTAATAACTTTTTGCATTTGTCATAAAGCATTTAAAATATTCATTGCTTCATTCTTATTTCATTCGAATAATAAAGAAACGAAAGAGTTATTCCAATCGGTTAATAGCCTCAGTACGCGGACTTCCAGCAAATTTAATGTCGCCTAATTAAATCGGAATAATTCTCGACAACTCTTATCCCCGGTTCCCATCGTTTTAATCCTCCTGCCGATTGCTGTAACAACCTTTGGCACGGTGTTTGCTTGATTCCCACTCCGGAGAAGTTTCGCGTGTTTTCCGGCTGAGGAAAACGAAATTTGGCAGACTTTCAAGATCCGAAGGACCCCGCGGCCCAGAGGGGTAGACTGTTCGTTCGATGACCGTGTAAGTCCGTCGTCTTAATCACTAATGGCCATAACGCGAACTTTCCTCAGTATCAGAGAATTCACCGAAGTGAAACCTGAAAAATGTGCAGATAGCATTTTGTAACGTTTGTGCCTCTGTAAATTGAACGATCTTCGTGGAGCCAGGTTAATTGGAATATCGATTGCTGCCTACAGCGTGAAAATNCGAAGTGGTTTGAAAATTTGACGTCCGATAAGGATTGAGGATTAAACTACGATCGATGTATGACTTTCATCATGAGTTTACGAAGCCCCACACGTTTCACGTTACCGCTTGCTGTAACTTCATGAGTATCGGAATTTTTCAGCTTCGAACGATATTTGAAAACTAGGTTCTTAATTCGGAGTTAGTTATTCAGGTTTATGTTGTGGTAACAAGAGACTGCGTTTCCAAGTACAGTAATTATAGACATGAGTAACGTGAAATGTAAAGTCATGATGAAAGCCATAGATCGATCGTAGTTTATCCCTCAATCCTTATCGGACGTTAAATAAATTTCGAGATTACTTTCCTCTGAAGAAGTTTCAGCATCTATATTGAATTTATCAGCAGTACATTTTCTGAAGACAATTCGTTTTATTACAAAATTTTATTACAATTTTTGATATAAACGAAATATGCAGCTTCATTAGCTATTTTCAAACGGAATTTTATTAGAAGATAAGTTTCAAAAAGTAAAATTACCAAGATAAGTCACTTCTTAATTANTACAATTCGTTTTATTACAATTTTTGATATAAACGAAATATGCAGCTTCATTAGCTTTTTTCAAACGGAATTTTATTAAAAGATAAGTTTCAAAAAGTAAAATTACCAAGATAAGTCACTTCTTAATTAATTTTCTGTAAAATGATTATTCAAAAGTATTATAAGCAATATTGATATTACATTCCGCGTAAAGTTGAACTAAAGTTAATTAAATTTCATAATAATAGAAAATTGTAGATAAATATAATCTCACCCTTTCATTGAATTTCTATAAATGGGTAGTTTCTACAAATACTAGTGCCATTGCAATTTTATAAAATTTTTAGTATGTTAGTGTAGAGTTATATAGTTCCTCTGGATAAAATTACCTTTTGGATAGTTGTTTGGAAGGAAAATGGTAAGAAATGAATCTAAGGATACATAATTTAATTGGATTTTATTAAGTTTGTCGCTCGTGTCGCGTTTCAAACCGCACTTCTTTTCCATTTCCACCATAGTAGAAGTAAGTTAGTCGGTAGCACGGTCGACGGACCAGCGGAGTGTCGTTTTCAGGTCAGTTGCCATTATCTTTTCGGAGGTAGATTTTAAATGGCGGCCGCTTCCTTGCGCCTCTTTTTCGTCCGCTCGTTTCGGTCTGACTCTGCTCTGTTTCGTCCGCGACGAGACTCCGCGATTACCAACCTCCAGTGAATTTTCAACGGGTAAAACGGGAAGCTGTTTCACGCGTTCGCGACTTTCGACACCTAAACTCTGCTTCTGGTCTTCCTCATTCCATTATCGCGGTCAGAAACAGGAATTGCAGTCGCTTCGCCTTCCATTTTATTTCAGTTAACGAATTAAAGACGATGTAACAACCAGACGTCCTCGAATACTATCATTTAATTTACTATCATTAGCCTTGCAGAAATTGTCTCCTGACTCTAATAGGATATGTTAAATTATAAACTAACATATTCGCAATCT
Source organism: Ceratina japonica (assembly GCA_019453355.1). NCBI lineage: Eukaryota > Metazoa > Arthropoda > Insecta > Hymenoptera > Apidae > Ceratina > Ceratina japonica. The sequence continues at coordinate 73,297 of SMSR01009879.1, forward strand.
ATAATATATTTTGTAGTTGTGCGTTGTATGTGTGTAACTTATCTTTTTTATATTCGAGGTTTACTTTGGTTTGGGGAACATATTTTTTATTTTATTAATAATCTAATTGTAATCGAGAAAAAGAGAGAATGTGAAGTTCTTATTGTGCAAAGTAAAAAATTGTTTAAAATGTCAAGTCCTACAACATATTAACAATAGATTGCCGGAGGTTTTTTATTGTCGAAATTTATTTGAAAGAAACTTTGTACAAAACAATTTTTACTTATATACTCTGTTTTTAAAATACATTCTCTGCAGAATTTTTATTATATTTAATAGAGAAGTCTTTACTTTTATTTCTTTTGCGTGATACTCGACCTTCGAGTTTTGAACAATAAATCAAATTGACTCGCTCTGGCAATCTAATATTAAAAAAAACAATCAAAATCGGTGATAGCGTTCGTATCGAAAGGTGAAAGGCAATATAGTGTTCTACTAACAATCAACCATTCACCGTGTATAACTTCTACTCCAATGAATTCCGACAATCAAGACTTCATATTTTCCCTTTTTTCATCAATTACAATCAGACTGTGCGATAAAAATAAAAAAGAAGTCTCCTCCAAAATAAAGTCTAAAAGGTGAGTTTATAAAAATTGTAATTTTTTAGGAAAATCATTTCATTCTGCTTTATGATAATCTGAAATACTTAATTGTAAACTGTTCAATGAGTTGATACCACATATAGTATTAACTTCATATATTGTAATGTAAAACTATGTCTGTGATCTCTAAAGCTCGTGTTGCCTCATCAAATTGACTCTGTTGACCTTCTATGAGAGTTACAAAATTTTCCTTGGCGTATATTCTACAATGCTGAGATATGAATTTGTACGTTTACGTAACAGGGATAAGCAAGACGAAAGGGTTGGATTCTGCAACTGCTTGCAAAATCTTGTTTGTTTCTGCATAATTAACTGTGGAACGAATTTCAGGTTGAGCGTTCGCGCACTTTGGTAATTATAAATAAAACGCAAACAACATAGCAACATGATACAATTGTCAAGGACGTCTTTATAACGTATTTTTTATGTTTAATAATTCTAGAAATTAATAATATTTCAAGTATTTTAATATTACCGTTCATTTGTTTAATTCATGTATGTACTACGTCAGTTTTAGCATAATCGTGTGTCATAGTTTCTTGTTGAACCTCAAGTAAATATGCTAAAAGGAGGGTTACCCACGTAAAATTCTTGTTCTCGGCTCGGAATCGTTTCAAGGAATATTAAAAACCATATCGCGGAAGTATCAGTTCGCGTGATTACACAGCAGAATGAGGAGCAGAGGAAACAGTCTTTCCCTTTCCACTCGTTTAGCATAATGCGATTACTTGAACCTAAAGAATTGGAATCGCGCTCATTTAAGTTTCTTAGTAGCGGCTTATCGAAACTGGAATATGAAATTTGCCGTACTGAATCATAGGGTTAACAATAACAGGAACACGGTCCCCAAATACGTGGGCATCGTGCCAAATACGCTCATTATTTTGATCGTCCTGATAATATTTATTGTTGCGGAACCCCACGACTGCGGAAACATCATTTGAACCATACAACACTATGCGATTAGAATTAGGAGCATTATTACCTATTCCATCTTTCAATTTAATTATCACTATAATTAGATATTCTTGATTAATATGAGGAAGTCTAGCTACTATAGTCATAGTTAGAGTGTAGTTAGTAGTGTTAGAGTGTAATAATTAGAGTTGTAAAACCCTGACATTCTGCATTATGATCCACAACATTACATGTACGTACAAGTGTCATAATCTTATATTTATTTATCCTGGGTAAATCATTGCACTTTATTTATTTAAATTATACATATATACGTATTTGTTCCACAATACTTCGTCCATTATTAATTGTAATATGTATATTGATATTTTTATATTAAATTCCAGTTAATGTATAAATAAGATATTGTAAATTTCAGAAAGTTTTCATACTTGGATATGAGTTTAATTTTTCCAAATGCAATCACGCGGAATAATTTTGCTGTCTTATATTGAACCAGTTTCCTTTTTTATTAGGTAAACGCGCCGCGATGCTTATCTCGGAAACGAGAGGGTGGCGAATATTAAATGAGAGGTTATCAACGGAAGATCACGAGGTACAATCTCGACGCGTTTAAAACCCTAATGTCGGTCAGCAAACTTGAAAAATTAAAAGTTGTCTCTCCTCCGTATTCTAATCAGTTTCTTAAGAGAATTAGGAAATGATAACACAAAAATATTCATTTTTTAATGAATTATTAATTTTAGAGACAGCTACAAAGATAGTCGCAGACTATTCATTTTAAAGTAAAAAATCAATCACTTGGACGCTCGAATCGTAGTACAAATACTTATTACAAACTTTAAAAACAAGATGTCAATATTCTTCATTGAGGCATTAAATTAGCTTCAAAATGTATTCTTATTGTGATTGCTAATATAATTATAACCAAGAGAAGGACAAAGAACTATTGTAATTCATTAATAACTTTTTGCATTTGTCATAAAGCATTTAAAATATTCATTGCTTCATTCTTATTTCATTCGAATAATAAAGAAACGAAAGAGTTATTCCAATCGGTTAATAGCCTCAGTACGCGGACTTCCAGCAAATTTAATGTCGCCTAATTAAATCGGAATAATTCTCGACAACTCTTATCCCCGGTTCCCATCGTTTTAATCCTCCTGCCGATTGCTGTAACAACCTTTGGCACGGTGTTTGCTTGATTCCCACTCCGGAGAAGTTTCGCGTGTTTTCCGGCTGAGGAAAACGAAATTTGGCAGACTTTCAAGATCCGAAGGACCCCGCGGCCCAGAGGGGTAGACTGTTCGTTCGATGACCGTGTAAGTCCGTCGTCTTAATCACTAATGGCCATAACGCGAACTTTCCTCAGTATCAGAGAATTCACCGAAGTGAAACCTGAAAAATGTGCAGATAGCATTTTGTAACGTTTGTGCCTCTGTAAATTGAACGATCTTCGTGGAGCCAGGTTAATTGGAATATCGATTGCTGCCTACAGCGTGAAAATTGAAGCATAATGATTCAACTCTTGATTATTTCTTCTCCAGTCCTTTCCTCTTTCTGAAGAGGTACCTGACGACCGGAAAATATTCTTATATGTAATGGACGAAAAGTGCATTCCAGTAAATCCATATTTTTGACTAGTTTTGTGGATAATATGACAGTCTGCTTTTCATTGTGTTGCCAAAATATCACTTTAAGTAATTCTGTAATAATATATGCAGATAGATGATATAAAAGAATCTTTAAGTTCGGCAGTAGTATAAGTAAATGAAAGGTCAGACTGAATACCTTTAGAAAGCGTTGAGAGTTTCTACAATGTATTTTTAAGAAATCAGTGTAATAAATACTTTCATCAATGCTAAGGGTCATATATTTATTTAGAAAAAGGAAAATTCACTGATAATTTAAAAAAAGAAAACGTAAAATGATATGATAGAAGTCTAGATTTGTTCTCTCAATTTTTGTTAAGACAAATATATTTTGCAGAGAAATAATAGCAAAGTTAATTGTCCGTCATTAAAATAGATGGTCTATTACTTACGAAAGCTTCAGCGAGCTGCCTGCAATTTTTATTTCTATCTTTTCACAATGAACTCCTAAAGTAAACTTCGTAAATAGATTTTGCCTGTACCTCGTTTGTGCTAATGGAGTGCACGAAAACGACATTAAGAACTTCACCCATCCATTTCGATTGAAAAATGCTAACATTTGCCATATTAAATCACCAATTTAAGAGACAGTGGCCACTTCGCATGTGCTCGAAACTCAGTGTCTGGGTACGTGCTCCCGTGTTGAATAAGAGTAATAGCCTAGAAAGGCATTTATATCGATCCAACATTTTTCAGCTAGAATTATCTTCAGAATCCACCGGCACGGTATTGACCCTTCCCGCGAGAAAGACCTACGTTAAAGTCGACGGTCGTCGGCCACGGTTCCCGTTCTGATCCCGGCATTAAGGGCAAACGTGTGCAGTAAACGTTACACGTTATCAGAAATTGTCCGTTCGTATCCTATTTCATATAGCGCGGCGTCACCGCTGAAGGAAAAATATAAAACTTTTACAGCCTTCGAGGTGTACGCTTATTGGCATTATTCAGACCTTATTGTATACGTAAAGAGAGGGAAAAACGGTGGCCTCAATACGACCGTAAAAAAAAACGGAATAAACCATAAATGGGAACGATCGGTTCGATAACAGTTTCACAATCCTATTCTTAAAAAGACGCACGCATGTATCCGTGCTTTGAATTTTATTCCCTCTCTTTTCTAGATTTTTGCCTTTGATCGTCGTCGATCTTCAGGATGACATTGAATTCTCGGCGGATTCAAAATTCGAATTCGCCGAAATCGAAACTATCCTACCGAGGTTTCCCCACGAAATTTCAACAGTAAATTGAATTTCTTCCTCTTGTTCGCTCCGACCCACCAGCGCGGCGGCAACGCGCTTTCGTTTCTTTTCATTCGATTGAAATATAACCCGCCGAACCGCGCGATACAAATGCTATCGTAAACCGGAATGGAAGAGTACTCCGGCATCGTTGATGCATGAACGAAAACGAAAATCTTCGACTCTCATACCCCGTTTATCCGCTTTGTTCGTCTCAGGCGAGTTCATTGCTATTCTCAGATTCTGTGGAAAACGAATTACACTTGTTTTGCATGTGTTCAAATAAGATAATTCTATAAACAGTCACAGCTTACGTTGTCGTATCTGAAAATTAGCCTCTTCGTTTGTTAATAATTTTGTCAATAGCGCTTTGAGGAAGAAGAGAAATTTTTGACTTAGAATTGCACCATTTTCTCCATTTCGAGAAAGTCGATCATTTCGGGACACCTGAAGGGAATATGAACCTTTCACTTTCTACTAACTTCTTATAATATTAGTAAGTGGAAGCATAAAATCATCCTGCGTTTTCAACATAAAAGATTCATTTCATTGATTAAATGATGTTCACGAATGGGACGTTATACAAGTAATGACGCACGCTCGCATAACGGCGGTACATCGGAGTACTAAATGATTTGTCGAGTCGTCGCTAAAATGACTGAAATCCGGTTGGGTTGTGTAAAGCCGATTATATAAAATTAATTGTCTTGGACAGTCATCCAATCTGATCGTCTCGCGCGAATCTACACAAATTTGCAGAAATTATTAACTATTCATACATAATATGGTTGTCAAATATTTAACTGCACTCTGACGATGATATAACAGCTTTTAGTACTATGGAAAATTAATTTCAGATCATCGTCACGTTATGCTTTTAATCAGAAGTTTTAACATAACTTTACTGATATTGCCGTAATCAATAAAATATCATGCAAGTGTTTGTCATACATTGACTACAAAAATGCGATCGCAGTTAGGTAGAATCTCCTTTGGTAAAAATCAGAAAACTTGTAAGCGATTCAGTACTACTCGGACTATTGCATTCGCCGTGAACACCCTGTATATTGTACAAGTATTTACATCTAACGGTTTCAATATTGAACATTTTCCATTTTATTTTAATTTTACTACATAAATTATAGCTCTCTATAATCGCTTTAATATTACGTTAAATTGTAACGTTCTCTGCAGATAAGATTCTACACATCTACACGAAGTAAACTGGAATATCTTGTCTGTTTTGCAACCCAATTTTCACTGCGAATAGCGCGCAACGAATTAAAAGCAGAAATTCAGTCGCTCTAAATCGGAATGCTTTTGGTTACGCACCTGAGTCTCCCGTTGATTCTGATGATATCCTGTTTCCGGCACGATAGAAAGGCGAGAATATCGTTAACCGAGAAATTAATGGAACAGCGGATAAGCATCAGAGCGTGTAAGGCTGCGTGAGGGTGGTTACGAACGGGACGAGGGGAGAGGAAGATGAGAGAAGCAAGGGGTGGCAATAAGGGTTGAATGGGTGGGTATAGGCGTGCATCGATATGTACGGGCGGAAATCGATTTCTCCCACGGGAGATTTTCCCATTCGCACGTGAAACGCATGGAAACAGATCGGAACTGAAACCTGGAGGCTCAATAATTAAATGCATGCGTGCAAATACTCGACAACCGTTGGACATGATATGCGATGAATTTTCTTATCAAAGATTCATTTTCTCTTTTCCAAATTAAATCAGATAAGAATTATTTGTCGCATAATCGATAGCCTTTGACAATATTATATTTAAATCATGTTTGGACTGTAATTGTTTTATGGAAGTTAATTTGCAAATAAAAAGAGATTCAATGAACACAATAAAATAGATGAATCAAATTTTAGGCGTGCGATCTTCTGTTTTAATTACTATATTTTCCTTTTGACCAGAATTTTAACGGAGTTAGGACAGTTCTCATTTCATTTTGTTTTTTAAATTAATCAAATAAATGAATTTCAACTAGATAATATAAATTTGCAGTCCTCTCGAAAAATCTTGATTACGTAATAAAAAAATAATGATAAATGTAATTGTTTCACTAAATCAATCAATTTCGAACATAAAGCACTATGAAGCGAACAATACAATAACATAAAAACTAAAAACTGTTATATTGAAGTATAAATAAAAGAAATTGATAAATATAAAACAATGATAGATGTTTCTATTGAATGTGCCAATATTCGAACGTCCGCACAAATATTCACTCCCTGCAATTTTCAATTAACTTTATCGCCTTATACTTTCATGAATGCCAAATCGATTTCTGAAATTAATAAAACTAATAAAGAAAATAATCTCAAAAGCAGAAGAAATGTTCGTCTTTAAGAAACAACTTTACATTGCAAGAATGTATGTATGTTATCTAGTGTAGACTGAAGGAATACACTTCTATGTTTGACGTCTTTTCGCTTATTTTATGTGTTAAAATTCAAATTGTTGGAACGTCGACTATTACCTAGTGTGTTTTCCTTAAAGAAAGTATAATCGTGAATTTGACAGTATATAATCGCTCGAGTACCATTCCGACACGAAACTATACGCCTAAAGTACAAAAATGGAAGCAGATGATTAAAGAAATAATTAACCTACCTATTTGTTTCTACAAATAAACGATGTTCTTTTATATGTTTCGGTGGCTCAAGCCCCACTCATCATTTAGTTTTTCATGAAAATGGTTCAGGCACCGTATATCTTAAAAACGTGTTCTAAGGTTTTTGGTGTAAAATTAAACAACAACTTTAATACAACTAGGGGGATATCGAGGCTTCGGTGGTTTCCGCGATATTTCCATCGCCCTCCGTTCTTTCCGCGAGCACTTTTTCTTCTTCACTGGTTACGTTCGTTCCGTACCACGGCAGTTGCAATAACCGCGCCGCGGGACCAAAAGGAGACGCCACATTAATTTCAGCCAGACTTCAAAGCCTCCCTAGAAACGTATTGTGCACAGTCCTTGGTTCGCCATGCGTCTCGGATCTACTCTTTGTTAGCTTTCGCTTCCTTTTTACCTTCAACCCACCTTTTCTCTTCCTCTGCCAATCTCTGTGTTCTCTTCTTCCCGTGCCGTATTGTCGAATGACACGGCGCAGCCCGATAAAAGCGAATTAATTGAGTGGAAGAGAAATGGAAGGACCTAATATGCTTCGCTGACACGACGATATTTTGTATCAGCTTTTCGTTGCTAATGAAAGAGTGCACTTTGAAACACGATCGTCGTAATGCTGTTTTTTAATTAAGCAATTACATCGTTAAATTTAATTCTAATTCGTCTCTTATATCAACATGGTTCCTACATTTATTTGAGTAGTACCATATTAATTTTAATGTATTGAAGTTTTTTTTTATCGTTAAAGGAGTGGACTTGTCTAGCATACCTTCTTATCCCAGCGAAATTAAATCAACTATTTTCCTGAATTTGTCTTAAGATTCATCAGCACACCCATTAAATTATTAAAAGGATATGCTCTTCCTAAGTGTTTAATCAAATGTTATGTAATTTAACTCGATTTCCACAAATTAACTCCGTGTGGCTTAAATAAATTCAAATTTATCAACAACAAATTAAATCTCAATTTATGCTGTCAATTAATTATTAATGACACATGCGTATTCAATTATACTTAACTAAACAAATTCCCATTCACTATTTTTGTGGCTAATTCCATTTATACACGTTTAGGATTTTTGTTTAGGTAAAGGACACAATCTTGTCTCTTTGTCAAATATTACTATAGGACACATGCTTCTATTATAGGTGGTGCTCTGATTCATTGGACAGACTCTAGAGGTTGCTAATATACTATTACGTATTCACTTTTCATTAAATCATTAAGTCATTAAATTTGCGTATAAATTATTTAAATATTTCGATCAGGATAATTAATACACGATATCGAAGGTGATTAATAAAAAAAATGATTATAAACGCGTGCGTTATTTGATCTCGATAAAATTTACCGAGTCATTTGTAAATGTACGTATAACGCAGATGCTTGTAGTTGATCCGTGGTTATTCAATATGCTACCCATGGCACTATGCTAGACTCATTAAGCTAATGGACATCGGATTGAAACATATTGCTGCTAATGTCCCTCAAGTAAATCGGTGCATGCAAACGCGTGTTATTACAGAAGCGTGTTTACGCTCGTTCAATGATGCCCATCACAAAATGTGTAATCATACGGCACTAAATTATGTATATCTCTACAGTTGTGTTGATTTAGTGCTATCACTATCACATGTTGGCCGCGAACTGTAACGTCGCGCCGCTCTGTAGCTACATTAAAGTGGTCGATTAACGCTTGAGGGATACTTTCTGTGTATCAACAGGCCGGGCAGTTGTCAGTAGAACCTAAATCATCATCTGTTATATGATATCAACGTATCGTCGTAAATCATCATCTATTACGTGATGTCGATATTAAAAATTCATGTACTTTCGTGTTACAATACCAAAAGAAGTACCAATCACAGGGTTTTTGTAAATAAAGTCTTAAAACGAATTTTTTAGAACAAAATGAACAATTCATTATATAATTTCATTTGATAAATTCATTTGTAAAAATGAATAAGTTCATAATTCATACGTTCATAATTTCCACAATTATACTTATTGTTAATATTTAAGATAACATCGAAGCTTGTCGTAAAATGAGCGGGTCATCTGAATGACGCGTTAGTACTCACTGTTGCAGACGGTGGTCGACGTCTGCCACAAGAAGAGGCAGTGCAAGTTTAACACCAGCCCGAAGATAGCTTTCCAAGGCGATCCGTGCCCTGGACTTCCGAAGTACATCGAAGTAGCTTACCAGTGCCGTCCATGTAAGTAATACATATTCATTTGTTCATATTCATTTATTATTTTCATTCCTCTTATTCTATATAACTTATAATTACATATAATTTATATTATTATTACCAATATTAGCTAACAGATAGTGTGACAATCATTTATTAGTCACATTGGCATTGATTATATCTGTTAATCTTATTGATATTCTAGAAAAACGGAAATAGTTGTAAAATATTATATATAAATTATTTAAAACGTATCGCATTTACCATCACGAATAAGTATGTACAGGTACCTCAAACGATTTTGAACCAATTTCAATTGCACATCGCGCCACAACTGGTCCAAAATTGTTTGAGCTGCCTGTACACAAAAACACGTACAATAATAATATTTTGTAGGGGATTGGCAATAACTGTAACTCGCTAACGGTAACGATAAAAGTGCGCTGATAACAAAACATAAGAAAATTAATGTTTTTTANCTTATTCTATATAACTTATAATTACATATAATTTATATTATTATTACCAATATTAGCTAACAGATAGTGTGACAATCATTTATTAGTCACATTGGCATTGATTATATCTGTTAATCTTATTGATATTCTAGAAAAACGGAAATAGTTGTAAAATATTATATATAAATTATTTAAAACGTATCGCATTTACCATCACGAATAAGTATGTACAGGTACCTCAAACGATTTTGAACCAATTTCAATTGCACATCGCGCCACAACTGGTCCAAAATTGTTTGAGCTGCCTGTACACAAAAACACGTACAATAATAATATTTTGTAGGGGATTGGCAATAACTGTAACTCGCTAACGGTAACGATAAAAGTGCGCTGATAACAAAACATAAGAAAATTAATGTTTTTTATTAAAACGGTCTATGGTATAAATAATAACTTAATCAAACAAATAAAAATATATAATAGTGAGAACGATTTTCGAAATAGTGTTCTGTTAAAATAAATTCTGCTGAAATTANATTAAAACGGTCTATGGTATAAATAATAACTTAAACAAACAAATAAAAATATATAATAGTAAGAACGATTTTCGAAATAGTGTTCTGTTAAAATAAATTCTGCTGAAATTACATGAGAAGTCTTTTTCATATCTCGCAATAATAAAAGTTTAACTGTCGTACATATAACGTACAACTACAGTAAAGCGTCAATTCTTCAGATTTCCTTTGCGTCGCGTTTTGGATCTTTGAATGACGTACACTTCATTTTTTGCTTTGTATCGCTTTGTACCGCATTTCCAAACTATATCTTACGCTCCGTGAGACAGAGAGAAACGGAAACTACATCTTTATTATCACGTAACGTTCAGACAGCAAACGTGAAACATGTTCAAAATATACAGTGAACGGTATTCAAGACTTAAGATGTATGGCGACCGCCTTCACATCTGCACATACACGTACATGGAACTTAGATAAAAGGCACAGTATGTTTCGCGAAGAAATAAAGTGTACATGATGGGCAGAAAGTGCATACTCAATGCACCGCAATGCGCGCATTGCATATACAATAATTCCAATGCAAATAGAAATATATTGTTGCTGGAGAATGTTAAGGATCAGTTCCACAAGATGTGAGAACATAACGTACTACATATGTCATTAATAATAATAATATGAATTACTTGTGCATATGGAATTTTATTTCAATTAATTCAGTTACACGCAGACATACTTAAACCTTTTTTAGCATTATGCCAAACTTTAGTATTTTGTCATTTTGGATATACATAATTAAGATTTTTTAATACATATTTAAAGGAACTTCATATTATTTTCAGGGCAGTCGTAAATTTATAATAAAAAATACCTTAATCTTCGATTGCTAATCTCTGGTGTATAAAAATTCGCACATAAAAAGTGGCTGGATCAACGATTGATGTCAATTGAAAAAAGTGCGAGGAGAAGAAGGATCAACGAGCATGCGCGTTAACGGTAATTCGAGGTCTCTTTTCGAGATCGTTTTTCGTCGTGTCACTTATCGATGCTTCTTCACGAAGACGTTCGACATTAGCCCAGTTGAACACAAGAAATACCGATATCGATGTAGCTTCGGGAAGAATTCTTTGCCCGCGTTACAGAGAGTATCCGTGTTCGGTGAAAAATTCTAACTCCACGCGATTCCGTTGATGAACGTCGTTTGGAGCTGTGTTTTACCCCTCTTGAGGAACGAGAGTATCTAGGGAGAAAAAGAACGAAATGTGACATTTTCTAATACGTTTGAATCTCGACTCTCGAGAAGTCTTTTAATATACGTTCGTTGCGTAGTTTTAGAAATTGCGAAAACAGGAGATAAACATTGTTTTTCCTCATGTTTTATAAGATTACGAGTTTCGTATCGAAATCTTGCTCGAATAATAAACATTTTGATTCATGACTATTTCGCTTCATTCGAGGTCCTTTCCCGAGGGTAATAGAAGGTAGATTATAGAGGTAAAGCCCGTTATTTACCTTTTCCTTGAAATAGGAATTCGCCTAGTTTCGGTGGAGCCGTAATAACATAAAAGTAAGCACAGATCCTATAATTACAATTATATTTTTTCGCGTCGGGAAATTTTTAACGTTTGCACGTGACCAGGCAGATTAAAAGGAACGTTCATTTTTTAGCATTATGGATCATGAGAAACCGTTTCCCTTTATGGTATTTAATAAAGGGCAAAATAATTATAACCAAGGAGCGTGAAAATAAAAGCCCCTGGTTAGAAAATTACTTATCTCGGTACCGCAACTCGTATATTTGTCTTCGCAGAAATTCATTGTAACTCGTACCGAGTGATTTCGTTCGAAATTCAATTAAACGTGAAGTATACCATACTGGTTTTCCATTGATTTAATATATTTATTTATTTTTATTAATCTAATTTAAATACATAAATGTATCATCTTTTTTTTCATTTATCCGTATGAACAATTTTTGAATGATTTATTTTGATATGAGGAAAATGTAGTTGTATGAAAATATTTCATTTTTAAATTGTTTCACAATCGTATAACGTTTGAAAATCTCTTCGTAGAATATTTCTTAATAAAATTGTAATTTATTTATACATTGAACGCAATTAAAATAAAAATGGACAGGATTTGAGAAACATGTTCACTTTACTTTTTGCCTCATCGTACATAGTTGGAACTTTTCTGTATTGATTTCTTATTTTAATGTAGATGCCTCTGAACGTGTGAAAAGGGGTGAAATTCTGAGGCAAAAGTTCTTTGTCGACTTTTTTTATTAATTTTATTATATAATTTTATAATTTTATTAATGAAAAATGTGGAGCAATAGTGTAAGTATCGCGCGCGACGGTCACTCGTCAGTGCTATGCATTAGCGCGAGGCCTGGCCGCAACAGGTTGTTGACGCTGTGTATTGCACACGCATAGACCCACATGGCTTGTACGTCTACGTAACGTCGTTTAACTTGCAAAGTTACACGTGTTTACATCTTCACAATTTAAAGTGGTTCCTTTAATATTGCAGCTTCCGTATAATACTATGAAATTAAATTACGTTCTCGTTTAGACTTTCAAAAACAAGCCCGTATCTTCTTTACCTAGCAGGTCGCCGCATGCATTTTGAAGAAGAAAATATTTGAAAATTCTTGTTTTAATACACAAAGATATGAGAGGCATGAAGTTCCCAAACTGAACTACCAGAATTTCTATCTTCTCTACAGATGATAACTACATGATGAGACTACAAAATTTACGTATTTTATATTTTCTAATAATTACAAAAGCAGCTTGCATGGACGAATTAAAAACAAGATATTCGGAGTGCGAAATTACGTGTTTTCCCAACTTATTTTTATTAAATAATACGACGTTTGCAATTGATCTTTAATATTTATCGACACAATGAATTGTTTAAAACGTATTTCGCGTTTAATTGAGTTTGGAGTCTTCAGAGAACCATCTTAAATTGCATTCTAGATTGCATTTGTAATAATGCTTATTTAAATTGTTCTAAATCTCATAAAACTGTAAGTATATTGAAAAAAGAGGAAACTACATTTAAATTCAATCGCAATTCCTACAGTCTATATTATGTCTTATACGTATTTTTATTATAGTCGGTTCAATTAACCGAAAGCTAGAATAAAAGTCAGACAGCATAAGAATTCTTCTGTTTCTTGACAATTGTCATTAACAAAAAAAAAGCACTCTTTAGAAATGCAGGATGGACAATCATTCGTTCGTTTCGTCTATTATACATATGTATTGAATCTTACAATGGACGCTTATTCCCACCTAGTTTTACAATCTCTTTGCGCTGATTATTTGATTTTCCCGGCTCTTTTGATTTCGTACTAAATCAGACGATTCCGCATCGATTCTCGCGTCATTCTGGCAAACGTCTTCTGAAGCGGAAATCTTTAAGTGTCACTCGAGCCGAGATACTCGACTAATAGAATTCAGAGGAATTCCACGACAGACACCTTGGTGGAATTTTAATTTCAACGAGGAATCTCTTGCACCTCCTGATTAAATTGGAATTTCCCGAGTCTGACTGTGAGTTCGATTAGCGAGCATTGTTTCCGGATTCTTAAATATCGAATCGTTCTCGTCCTCTGTCTTTCGCTTGATATTTCGTTTTATGCTGAATTAAATATTGCTTAACGATCGTGCTTATTTATGTGTATCAAAATTACGTATACCATGATCAATAATTACTGTTTGACTACTAGGTTTGAACATAGATTTAATATAGGCACATAATGGATATGTCCTTATGTACCTTCTTCCACGATAATTAACTCGAATTCCATTGAAGTAGCTTATTCAGAAGACGACGCGTCGAGTCGCGTCGCGACGCTACCCTGCCTAAAGCACGACGACGTAACTTCCAATGTANCAAACGTCTTCTGAAACGGAAATCTTTAAGTGTCACTCGAGCCGAGATACTCGACTAATAGAATTCAGAGGAATTCCACGACAGACAACTTGGTGGAATTTTAATTTCAACGAGGAATCTCTTGCACCTCCTGATTAAATTGGAATTTCCCGAGTCTGACTGTGAGTTCGATTAGCGAGCATTGTTTCCGGATTCTTAAATATCGAATCGTTCTCGTCCTCTGTCTTTCGCTTGATATTTCGTTTTATGCTGAATTAAATATTGCTTAACGATCGTGCTTATTTATGTGTATCAAAATTACGTATACCATGATCAATAATTACTGTTTGACTACTAGGTTTGAACATAGATTTAATATAGGCACATAATGGATATGTCCTTATGTACCTTCTTCCACGATAATTAACTCGAATTCCATTGAAGTAGCTTATTCAGAAGACGACGCGTCGAGTCGCGTCGCGACGCTACCCTGCCTAAAGCACGACGACGTAACTTCCAATGTAGTTCAAAGGTAAACAAATCCTTTGTTCATAGTTAATGGTTTCGTTAGCGCTGCGCCCAACAACAATGCTTCCAAATACGTTGTATGTGTACGTAATGTTATCACGTGCATACTTGCCCCGCTCCGGTGACATCTCCGTCCCGGGACTATTAAATCATTTCAAAGGGCGTTTAATTGTGTCGCGTGCATTAATCAGATGACGCTAAGGAGGCAGGCTCGTGCGTATTAACTCTCCCTTTGTGCATCGTCTAAGAGTTTCTGATCCTGCATCCAAGCTTTAAACTGTTTGTCCAATTAACTTAGTATTATACATTAAAGATATTGAACGTTATTTAATGCATTGTTTGAGAAATGCTCGTTTGAACAGTAAAACTTTGAATTGTGATCATAATCCGGGAAATATACATATGTTGATCGCACCCCAAAGCACTCGTATATCAAAGCGAATTTTTCCGTAAAAAATAAGGGAAATTAAAATGATTCGTTCCACAGCTTAAGAATATTTATTCAAAAATGCTAGGTACAAAATACGTTTTTTGTTACCCTTCACTATTTTCATTATTTGAAATTAATCGTGGCTGGTGGAGGAGAGTGAATGGCAGGTTTATGTAGGGCGACTTTCACTAATGGAATCAGTGCTACCTGTTAGCTCACTGGAGTCCCTTTGTCCGACTTTAACATGGAATCTATCCAATGACACTTGATTTTGCCTCCTTTCGAAGATCTCATAGACGTGTGACATTTCATTGACATTAAACAGATTCATCNGAACCGCGAACAAATACTCTCTCCATCAAACAATTTCACGTCTGATACGAGATTTGCTAATTGTTCGAGAGAGAAAAAGTTTTTGGAGCACAGTGAAAAATAAGGGTAATGGCAATATAAACAGGTTATTTTCAAACATTTTTAAATTGTCCCNCGCCCACGCTGCCAGTTTTATTTTGTTAGTGTTTTCTCAGAAAATGTTGTACTGTTTCTCATATATTGCACAGCTTCCTATTCTCATTTAAAGTGTGGGATCCCATCGCCACTTTTTTTCCTCCAGAACCCCTCAGCGAGGAAAAGAGAAAAGAAATGTCGACTTATAATTAATTGTGATCACATGACACTCGTTAATCAAAATTGTTATTTCGTTGAACTTGTATTGTGCAACGTCACTCGTTTGTTGAGTTAAAATGTATTAAAACCACTTTACTCGCTTTACAAGAAACTTGTTTGATATTCAAATATAATTCCCAGTTACCTATAAACTGCGACCCATAAAATACGACATCATTTCACAGTATTTTGATAATACCATAAAATTCAAAACAATTTTTTAAATATAATTCAGTATCCACTATGAACAAAGAATTTCTAATATACGAGTTAGTATTTGGTAGCACAAACATTATNGGTTATTTCGTTGAACTTGTATTGTGCAACGTCACTCGTTTGTTGAGTTAAAATGTATTAAAACCACTTTACTCGCTTGTTTGATATTCAAATATAATTCCCAGTTACCTATAAACTGCGACCCATAAAATACGACATCATTTCACAGTATTTTGATAATACTATAAAATTCAAAACAATTTTTTAAATATAATTCAGTATCCACTATGAACAAAGAATTTCTAATATACGAGTTAGTATTTGGTAGCACAAACATTATAAACAAATACATAATAGGTGAAAATTGAATGAACAATGATGGAAAAAATATAATGCTAACGCTTAATATTTTAAGGCTCATTGAGAGATCTAGATCTCGTGATCATCAGTTGTGAGTTATAGTCACACCTTATGGCTTGCCCGGCTTAGCAATCTCCAAGCAATCTTAAATATTGCATTCGTACAATTTTTTTATTTGCAACCTTTCGAGTATTTATGTGAGTACGCAAACGCACGGATCTTATAAAAAATTATGGATTTTAATTAAATTAACATACTAATATAGTAATGGAAGGAATATAGTAATATAGAAATAGAGGACATGCTCTTAAACAATTATGTCATTTGAAAAAACTGACGCTTTTTAGTTCACGAACTATTTAAAAAAAAAATGTTCGTTTCGCACGACATGCACTGATGTACACAGATGGTCATCTATAATTATCTCGTTATATACATATAAACATACTGTAGTTCGACAACAAAATGAGTAAGGGCACCTGCTTTTTCCAAGTACGCTGATGTAAAATGATTGAACGGACCGATAAATCGGGGGCATGTTCGTCGATCGGGTCGATCGAGATCCAATAACTGGAGTGTTCCGATGATGCGAGGTAGATAGNTAATTATGGATTTTAATTAAATTAACATACTAATATATGTAGTAATGGAAGGAGTAATATATAGTAATATAGAAATAGAAGATATGCTCTTAAACAATTATTTTATTTGAAAAAACTGACGCTTTTTAGTTCACGAACTATTTAAAAAAAAAAGTTCGTTTCGCACGTGATGACATGCACTGATGTACACAGATGGTCATCTATAATTATCTCGTTATATACATATAAACATACTGCAGTTCGACAACAAAATGAGTAAGGGCACCTGCTTTTTCCAAGTACGCTGATGTAAAATGATTGAACGGACCGATAAATCGGGGGCATGTTCGTCGATCGAGATCCAATAACTGGAGTGTTCCGATGATGCGAGGTAGATAGGAGCGACAGCAGCGCGAACGAAAAGCCGTGTTACGTGCCGTAAGAATGTAAATTGCTTTTGCCAGATTAATGTCACCGTGCTCAGCGTTGAATCACCGTTTAATTAAATGAACGAGCAGAAGTGTTTTCGCCCGAACACAAGCCCGGCGTTAGATGGACACTGAATGATTATCATCAGGTTCGATCGATCTACTAGAGACTAGATTGATCACCGGTTTTTGCGAAAAATCTGTGCATAATTTAATTTCGGGATTTAAGCTGCGATAGAGGAGAACGATATTGAGAGTTTGTTAATAGACCGGGCAATATACAATAATAGTCTGTTAAATAGAAATTCCATATTATCAGTTTCTCTTTAAATCATTTTGGGTTAACTGCTGGTTATTTTGCTATTAAATAGTTGACGAACATTCAGTGTTTTTGTACTAAATATAAAATAGTATTTTATAGATTGAAAGGTTCTTTTTTATAGAAAAATGTTTTATGATATTCTATTACTTTTTCTGACGTATCCAATTTCTTTTCTCCCTTTGATCTTAATTATATCACTAACAGATTGACAGTTTCTTTTTTCGGTTGTAGCGTTCACATGCCGTAGCTGTTGACAGCTTGTCATTGATTTTGCGCGATCAATACAAACGACGGTTCCTGCCTTCAATACTCAGCATCGTATTCTACACGCGTACCTATCGTGACCAAATATCCCTTTTTCTCTCATTTTTTCACTTTACGCAGTCAGATTCCTATTTTTTTGCTGTCAGGGCAACAAGTTATATAAAAAAATCCATTAAAAATGAATGTCGGATCTTATACGAAAATACTCTGTTTCGCGTCGATCGAAATATTCCGACAATGGTGATTGAAGCACTCCAAATTCTCCTATGAATATCACATCGCTCATTGTTTAATAAATCACGTTCGGGAGATAACTAGTAGTAATATCCTCCACTAAACATATCTCTTGTTCTGTTTTCCATTTATTTCTCCTACATTTCAAATATGCACGTATAAGAGTAGACAAATAATTGTTGTGCTCTATTGAATAGTAGATATTATAATTTTTTTCATTAATTTGCTATACAAATATGGCTCTAAATACGTGAACTTTTAAGAAATCTTCTGTTTTTACATCTATACTTTTACCTGTACATTAAACTTGCGACTACGGCACTATGCTTCACGTCAATGACGATCCTCAGCCGGCAAAGTTCTTGCAACCGTACTATATACGGTGCACGGTCAGTGGGAACAGGCCTTTATGGAGCATCCGTAGTAGGACAAACGCGAGAACTCGAGATTCCATCGAAAGTGGGTCAATCGAAGAGGCAGCTGCTTGCTAAAAAAGCTTCGAACCCAGTCTATTGTCGGTCGGAGTGCTCGGAACCGAGACAATTGCCTCTTGCACCCACGCCACGCTTTCGTGCCTTTTCTTCCTATCCTTCTTGCCAATTAAAGCTTCGAACTGGACGTTCCTTACTCGGCATTCCTCGCTGGATAAGAAACTTCCCTCTTTTTACGAAATTTCACGGTCCATCGATACCGGCGCTCTTTGACGATTGTTACTGCCACTGTACCCTTCAGCCATTTACAGCGCGACCATTGCTCAAATGTTGCTTAAAAAGATTCTAATAATCTATCTCTTACCCTTATTCTCTTTATTCTATAACTCATCTTCTAAATATTAGATTAGATTACTTGGTATAATTGTATAATTTTAATAAGAATCATGTTGTTAGTACACGTAAATATTAGCATTCTTTTTCCTTTTTTAAAGATAGAGAGTTAACTAGTAAAAAAAGTGTACGACGTGATCAAATATTAATTAACTTATTTGCACGGTTTTAATATAAATCTCGTACACACAGCCATGCATAACATGCAATACAATCATGATACGTTCGGAAGTTATAGATTTTTTTACATTTTGATATGATTATAAAATTGACGTCTTACATTAATTCTCAGTGTACTAGTGACAGCGACTATAGATTCTGCTAAAAGGTAAAAATAATGGCCTAACTTCGAGAGTGAACTGATTTTTAGGCAACAATCGCTGGTAGCGAAATCAAAATGCTATTTGGAGCTGTCGTACCTTTTTTTGTGAACCCAATAGGGGCGTTTCCTTTGGTCGCAACAGAAGTTCAAACAAACGGTGACGGGGAGACAAAAGCGACGTAAATCGGTGAGTCAATGTCAATGAAGCAGACCACAACACTCTGTCTCAGGCGTATAAGTACACTCGACGACACTAGAAGACCGTTGACGAAGTCGGTTCATTTCACGCGAGTCAAGTCTTGCTGGCTTAGTACCAACCTCCTAAACTGCCTTTCCATCAAACAATGCTAATATCGAGTTACACAGAATGAATATTCATATGTTCGAATTCGAAACGTATGCTCATAATATTTGCGTACGTAATGATAACATTAATTTGTGGAATTAATCCTACGTTAGTCAAGTGAAATTTTGAATTAATAAATCAAAACAATATTGCTTAATAAAAGGCAGGGTAATATCAGATTAATCAATTTTATTGCTAATAACATTGATTCGTTAATTTCATCTTTCATTCCATAATCAATGCACTGAATATCCTCCATATAATTATTAACAGCATTTGCATCGAGTTTGAAACTGGCATGTACCGTGAATGCCAATTATCCGAACATTAATCATGCATATGATAAATTGATCCTCCAACTACTTCGTCGATAGAAATTCTCGTACTTGAGACAGAAATAGCGTCGCGTGCTTCCATCGAAGATGGTTTCTATACTTCAGAGTTGTCACATGGATGATAGATAGTGGGAGTATTATTATCAGTTTAAACTGATTTCTAACTTCCCTCAAAGTTGATGCTTTGCACTACTTTGATTCAGATCTGTTTTCCGTTCGTGGTACTTGATAAATTAGAATGCAAAGACATTCTAGTATTTTGTAGTCATCTGTATGTCCATATATGTATATCACGATTTTTTTAGATACTTATTTACTGTAGATTTGTTAAGTTTATTATAGTAATTCTTAATAAAGCATGAGAACACTTTTGTGCATTAAATTATTAAATCAGTTAAAAACGGAACAGATCGCTTTTACTAAATAAATGAATTCGAATAAAATAGTTGAAAAATGGTCTATTTCAGAATCTCAGGTATCAATACATAACAAAATATGATAGCGATTTTACTTCTTCAAACTAGAAAACGACATAAAATATAGAGAATTAAATTCTATAAAATTCTTCTATTAAAATGTTTGTATAAAGTATTAAAATAAAAATGAAATGTACTGATAAATAATAAACAATTGTACATACGAAGAAAAATATAGTCCTTAACAGTAAACTGCAATAATGATACGTAATTAATCTTTTACCACTTTTTTAACGTTTTTTTTATTCTAGACGTAATTTAATGCTTTTTATATTTTAAATTTCTTATCTTTACTATATGTAGAATTATATCATTAAATAATTATGCTAGTAAAGTACGTAACATTCGTGTAACAAGCACTAGTATATATATGTTTTATTAATAAATGTTTTATTGCATCTGTCGACAAAGCTTTTCAGAACTTATTGCGACCTTATTCAGTATTGGCTTCGTAAAACAGCCCTACGTTCGAATTAACTGCAGTCATGAATTTATTCATGATGTACGATAGTATAAATAAATATTACAGGACAATTCGGAAGGCAATAAAAGAGTATGAATAGTTGCGGGGCGTCTGACAGTTCTCCAATATACATATTGTTTGTCAACGTACTTTACGATCAGAAAGTAAAAATATTCTTCTTCTAAAATTGTTTGTCGAAAAGTTGAATGATAAAACCTATTTTTTGTTATACATATAGAAACACTGCAGTCTTTTTATATCGTATATGAACATATACATATACTGCTTAATATTTCTGATTTATGAAAAGTCAAACAATAATGTCAAAATAAAAATAAGTCCTTTTGATATAGAGTTAATCAAACATCTCTCTCATAAAATTGTTTGAAATTTAAATATAATAATCTGCCACCTAAACTCATCTAAACTATGTGGACTTTAAAATGAACTCTACAAATTTAGTAAGCTTCGGTTTGATAATTGCTTTTGGGCTGACATTCTTCCAACGAGATTCTTCGACAAACTCGTTGAGAATTCGTACTACGGGGCGGTCTAATTACATCTCATACAAAAGTAATATCTAAAAGGGAACACTGAATTTATTAGAAACTTTCTTTTTGTTCCAGACGAGTTCCGAAGCAAAGTTGCCTGCGAGAATGATGTCATCAATCTTGTATGCTTCCCCGGACAAAGGGTAGCCATTTTCAGTGCATCGTTCGGCAGAACGGAATACGAATCTCTCCAATGTCCGCAACCTCACGACGTAAAAGAAGAAAGTGAGTAGAGTATACATTTTCAAACATATGCTTATTCCTCTTTCACTTTTGTTATAACTACATATATTTCAAAAAACATGTTACAATTTCACATGAATCTCGAAGAAACAGGACTAATCATGTATCATCCGATTTTCATGCTTCTTCATACTATATCACAGGATATAAAATATTCATCTAACATAAAATTTGATATTGCTATCACGAAATATATCTCACTAAATAATCAAATATAACTCATAGAACCATAAATTTACAAAGGAAAGTAATAATCCGGAAGTTAGTCCGGTCATTAAATGTTTATGCGAGCGTAAACATTCATAGGCTGTTAAAACGAGTACGCATAAGATGTACGGTACAATAGTAGCGAATGAATCTCGAGGAGGAAATCTTTTTAAAGACGATTATACCTTCTCCAACAATAACCACTTTCTTTTTAATCCTTTCACTACCAGTAAAACGTTCCAGTTTAGAGTTTAATGTCACTACATAATTCACCTTATCTTACAATATTTAATAAAATAATTG
>SMSR01009879.1:95974-123331 GCA_019453355.1 Ceratina japonica
GTCAAGTCTTGCTGGCTTAGTACCAACCTCCTAAACTGCCTTTCCATCAAACAATGCTAATATCGAGTTACACAGAATGAATATTCATATGTTCGAATTCGAAACGTATGCTCATAATATTTGCGTACGTAATGATAACATTAATTTGTGGAATTAATCCTACGTTAGTCAAGTGAAATTTTGAATTAATAAATCAAAACAATATTGCTTAATAAAAGGCAGGGTAATATCAGATTAATCAATTTTATTGCTAATAACATTGATTCGTTAATTTCATCTTTCATTCCATAATCAATGCACTGAATATCCTCCATATAATTATTAACAGCATTTGCATCGAGTTTGAAACTGGCATGTACCGTGAATGCCAATTATCCGAACATTAATCATGCATATGATAAATTGATCCTCCAACTACTTCGTCGATAGAAATTCTCGTACTTGAGACAGAAATAGCGTCGCGTGCTTCCATCGAAGATGGTTTCTATACTTCAGAGTTGTCACATGGATGATAGATAGTGGGAGTATTATTATCAGTTTAAACTGATTTCTAACTTCCCTCAAAGTTGATGCTTTGCACTACTTTGATTCAGATCTGTTTTCCGTTCGTGGTACTTGATAAATTAGAATGCAAAGACATTCTAGTATTTTGTAGTCATCTGTATGTCCATATATGTATATCACGATTTTTTTAGATACTTATTTACTGTAGATTTGTTAAGTTTATTATAGTAATTCTTAATAAAGCATGAGAACACTTTTGTGCATTAAATTATTAAATCAGTTAAAAACGGAACAGATCGCTTTTACTAAATAAATGAATTCGAATAAAATAGTTGAAAAATGGTCTATTTCAGAATCTCAGGTATCAATACATAACAAAATATGATAGCGATTTTACTTCTTCAAACTAGAAAACGACATAAAATATAGAGAATTAAATTCTATAAAATTCTTCTATTAAAATGTTTGTATAAAGTATTAAAATAAAAATGAAATGTACTGATAAATAATAAACAATTGTACATACGAAGAAAAATATAGTCCTTAACAGTAAACTGCAATAATGATACGTAATTAATCTTTTACCACTTTTTTAACGTTTTTTTTATTCTAGACGTAATTTAATGCTTTTTATATTTTAAATTTCTTATCTTTACTATATGTAGAATTATATCATTAAATAATTATGCTAGTAAAGTACGTAACATTCGTGTAACAAGCACTAGTATATATATGTTTTATTAATAAATGTTTTATTGCATCTGTCGACAAAGCTTTTCAGAACTTATTGCGACCTTATTCAGTATTGGCTTCGTAAAACAGCCCTACGTTCGAATTAACTGCAGTCATGAATTTATTCATGATGTACGATAGTATAAATAAATATTACAGGACAATTCGGAAGGCAATAAAAGAGTATGAATAGTTGCGGGGCGTCTGACAGTTCTCCAATATACATATTGTTTGTCAACGTACTTTACGATCAGAAAGTAAAAATATTCTTCTTCTAAAATTGTTTGTCGAAAAGTTGAATGATAAAACCTATTTTTTGTTATACATATAGAAACACTGCAGTCTTTTTATATCGTATATGAACATATACATATACTGCTTAATATTTCTGATTTATGAAAAGTCAAACAATAATGTCAAAATAAAAATAAGTCCTTTTGATATAGAGTTAATCAAACATCTCTCTCATAAAATTGTTTGAAATTTAAATATAATAATCTGCCACCTAAACTCATCTAAACTATGTGGACTTTAAAATGAACTCTACAAATTTAGTAAGCTTCGGTTTGATAATTGCTTTTGGGCTGACATTCTTCCAACGAGATTCTTCGACAAACTCGTTGAGAATTCGTACTACGGGGCGGTCTAATTACATCTCATACAAAAGTAATATCTAAAAGGGAACACTGAATTTATTAGAAACTTTCTTTTTGTTCCAGACGAGTTCCGAAGCAAAGTTGCCTGCGAGAATGATGTCATCAATCTTGTATGCTTCCCCGGACAAAGGGTAGCCATTTTCAGTGCATCGTTCGGCAGAACGGAATACGAATCTCTCCAATGTCCGCAACCTCACGACGTAAAAGAAGAAAGTGAGTAGAGTATACATTTTCAAACATATGCTTATTCCTCTTTCACTTTTGTTATAACTACATATATTTCAAAAAACATGTTACAATTTCACATGAATCTCGAAGAAACAGGACTAATCATGTATCATCCGATTTTCATGCTTCTTCATACTATATCACAGGATATAAAATATTCATCTAACATAAAATTTGATATTGCTATCACGAAATATATCTCACTAAATAATCAAATATAACTCATAGAACCATAAATTTACAAAGGAAAGTAATAATCCGGAAGTTAGTCCGGTCATTAAATGTTTATGCGAGCGTAAACATTCATAGGCTGTTAAAACGAGTACGCATAAGATGTACGGTACAATAGTAGCGAATGAATCTCGAGGAGGAAATCTTTTTAAAGACGATTATACCTTCTCCAACAATAACCACTTTCTTTTTAATCCTTTCACTACCAGTAAAACGTTCCAGTTTAGAGTTTAATGTCACTACATAATTCACCTTATCTTAAAATATTTAATAAAATAATTGAGAGTATTAGTAAAAACCAGAATTAGTACACACTCTTGAGAGAAACAATTGTAGAAAGTATGAAAGTGTGTACTAATTCTGGTTTTCATTCTATAATTTTAACAATACTGACAAATAAATAATGATAAGTTTATGTAATAATGCTGAGCCTAATTTTCTTCCAAATTAATTGTACATTTGGGATTGGAGAGTTTTACTGAATTATATTACGTATAAATTACAAGCAGTAATTCACAATGTATCGATAGTATAACATTCTTTCCTAATGCGATAATCGTGAGTAGCGATAAAAATAGAGTATTATACGTACAGAGTCGATATTCTAAATAAATTATTTGCAGCAATAACACGTATGTTTCATGACAATTAATGTAAGTTTATTAAAGTAAACGATTAATTACAATAGTTACCAATTCAAAGGTTTAGAGTACAATTTCGTAAAAATCGAGCAAAAATATGAACTAATTGTCGATCTATAAACGAATCTCCAACGTATTGTCATTAATAATACATTACATGTATCTCTGATATCGTTTCAGTTCTATCTATTTCTCGATCAGATCGCCCGGTTCTGCCGTGTCGTTTGCACAAAGGAACTTGTCGTGACAGTGACACACAGAAGTGGTTCTCGGTTCTGAGTCAGAACTTCTGACACATTTCGAGGCTTCCTGCGGAATGTGCAAAGGACAATTATAGAAATCATAGTTGAATTCTATGAGATGTTAAATTCAAATCTTCTAT
The DNA here is from genome assembly GCA_019453355.1 of Ceratina japonica. Lineage (NCBI taxonomy): Eukaryota > Metazoa > Arthropoda > Insecta > Hymenoptera > Apidae > Ceratina > Ceratina japonica. Next base: position 99,349 of record SMSR01009879.1, read on the forward strand.
CCTGCTTATCCATTGAAAGACTAAATTTCTAAAAAATCTGTTTAATAAACTTTAAAATCAAGCTTAACTTGATTAATTCGAATTCAATTTAATGATCAATAATGACGTATAAACGTCTAAAAGTATATCGTTACATTCATATTTTCATGGGTTTTACTCAAAAGTTTAGATAGGCAACTATATCGAAATGAAAATGTGAAAACGCATTGAAACAAGAGTCATATTAAAATTAGAGAAATGAGAATGAAGCGGCGTCTCGTGTTGATAGGAGCGGGACGCACTGTACCCTCGCACAACGCGGAGTTATTAACTACAGATTAATGGAGTTGACATTTCCATTAAAACGCGATGAAGTAATCACAGACACATTTTAATTTTCCATTCAATTTTCACCTGACGAGCGATCCATGCTATTTCTGGCAAGCTGAAAGATCAGATTGCCTCTCTCTCTCGACTATTTTTTTTTTGTCTTTCTATGTACCGAGGCACCGAGGGAACATACTGAATGGATCAATTTTGTCTGGTTACAGCGTGTATGGCGTCGTATGCGACGGAGACCGTGATGAATTTGTGCCATGGGAAACGACGTTGCTCGGTGGTGGCAAACAGTTCAACGTTCGGTGAACCCTGCAGCCCGGAGAGCAGAACTTATCTGAAAGTTGTCTACACGTGCGGTGAGTCTAATTAACTTTACGAATCCGTTGACTCAATTATATTTGGCTTTCGAACTTAATCCTTCAGGACGCATTGAATTCGTACGATTTGACTGCTTCGAGGGCTTTTAAAATTTATGGATAGTGTAATATCCCAATATATGCAAAATTATTTATATTGTACACAGTGCAATTTATAGCACGGAGTATAAAATAACGAAACCATATGATTTGTAAATACAATGGTAAAATGCAAATAATGGTGACATGCAAAATGCATGCTCGGATCTTCGAAGATGTAGAGAAGCACAAGTAATTAATAAGACAGATATTCTATTACATCTATGGTTAGACGCTTCGTCTTAGATCCTTCGCAACAAAGAAGTTTCGTCTAATCCTAGAAATAGCCTTTAGCCATTACAGTTATCACAATATGTCACTTTGATTAATTTCTGACACCAATTTCTTGATACATTTAATGGGTAATCAGACTTGCGAAGCAATCGATAAATGAACGTAATAACGCGGGCATCGGAAATATTCGGCTGAAATTTGGACATTTTTCATCTGCGATCAGCGGGCCGGAACATTTGTTTCCTGTGAAACGTCACTGCTTTCTGTGATCTCTTATAAAACGTTTCGCGGGCGGGGTAACTGTTCGTTGTTACGTAATAAATCATCGCGTATTTTTAATCCATGAGTGAAAACAAGCATCGTGCCGGATGCATGAAAGCGGCCAATTTAATTTAAACCGCGAACAAATACTCTCTCCATCAAACAATTTCACGTCTGATACGAGATGTGCTAATTGTTCGAGAGAGAAAAAGTTTTTGGAGCACAGTGAAATCACAGTAAAAAATAAGGGTAATGGCAATATAAACAGGTTATTTTCAAACATTTTTAAATTGTCCCGAAAAGCTTGAAAACGATTGACACAGTTGGTTCATGGGATTATTTCCGTTAATGGCTTTTAATGGTTTTTAACTCGGGATGGCTCGTTTCTGTTCTTAATGGGCAACCAACCCCGATGAAAGCACTGACTCATCGTCAGCCAGTTAGCCATTGTTTGAATCGGTGACGAATGAATAACGTTTGGCTATACATTTTATTCAAAATCTCCTTCAATTTTTCATACCCTTCAAGTCCTAAGATTTACCACCTTTCCGGATGAGAAATGTTCCTTTTAACGCTTTGAAGTAGACACGTTCCGTTTGGTTAATTTTACACAATAATCGTCAATTTTAAAATAGTGCAGGTTGAACTTTTGTCGCTATTTTTTATTCGCCCTCCGAGTATGAAATTGTAAGTGAATATGGTATAAATTGTGAATCTTGATGGCAGATTCGTTAGTGAATGTGAATAGCATTCGGGGAGAGAATGGAATACTTGAAACGCTCGCGACGCGGAACGATTTTGCGGAATGTTAATTTATTGTTCATTACTTCACTCCTGCACCAGAATTCGTATTTCATTGTTCATTATTCTGACGGGACTTTATGGTCACGTATTATTATTAAAAATTCAGCAATCCCTTTTGCTTTCGAATAAAAGAGTACCGTGTAATTCAAATCTCAATTAGAACATTAATTTAAACTTTAACAAAATCAAAATTACGAACCGTTACAATTATTATATTAATTACATGAAAGAGTGTGAAACAGAGATGCCATAAACAAAAAATTAGAACGAAAGGTTATAATGATTCTCATATTCTGTGACGAATGAAAAACCGTAATTATAAAATTTAATTCATCATCTCTTTAAACACATGTTTAATGCCTCTAGGCAAATGACTCGTCTCATCGTCGGTAATATAATACATTTTTACGCAAATTACTCGTTTCTTCCTAGGTAATATAATATTGCGCTCAAATTAAGAATACCCTTTTTATGTACAAAATAATAAAACTCGATTCGCGAGAACGAGCGTAGCTCGCAACTTAAATTAAATGCACTTAGGACACTGTGAATAATCTTAAAAAAGATCGTTGAAAATCCTGGAAAAAGGAAAGCAGGAAATTTCCACCGTTCTGACTTTTAAATCCCATTAAACTCCGACGAACAATGGAGACGGAATCATACTATGTAAAGAAAATCTTGTGGCAACCGTCGAAAACTCGCTTCTCATTTCAATCCCTTGCGAGTACCTATATCTACCTACCCTCGTGCCTCGTGATTCCCCTGCCCCTAGAACATCTATGCTGGCGCAGCGGACAGGAGACTATAACTGGGAAACTAAACAAAAGAAGTTAGGCGGTGTATAGCCGCTTTATAAAAACCTGGTTCGAAGGGTAATTTCGTAATCTCGATGACACGTCGCGAAGCGTGAAATTTTTGAACACGGCCCGCTATCTAGCCACGAGCCACTAACGGCACCCCCGACGGTCCATCCAGCCGTTGCGTTCCCGTGAAAGATTCTGGAATAATGATACCCGCCTCCGCTTTTAACGAGCATCCGCGCACGTTCGACCGAGAATTCGTTCGGGCATCAAGCGCAGTAGCTACGTATACATATACCTATACCACGAGCCACGCCGCGTACAATAATAACGAGACGAGCAGCTTGTAACGCAAAGTTATTTCATTGTGCACGCGACACTAGAAGAAATGGGATCTCCTCCGCTTTTATATCCCACTCTCTTTTGCTTGCTTTTTCTTCGTAACTGGGTTGAGAACTGGTCCGGATTCAGTCGCGGACACTTTTAATGGTACTCGTCCGTCGCGCAACATTGTCGCGCGATAACGACCGACTGCTCGCATTGTAGCTGGAGTTTACGGCAGCACCGCACCCCCGCGGAATCGCCGGATTCCAGGCCGACGCGACGGCAAAACGAGGCTCGTTAGGCTGCTTCTGCTTTGCTTCCGATTTTTCTACGTTTCCATATAGCTTTCAGTGCTGACGTATTAGACTATTTGGTTTTATAATATTGACAATAGGTAGACGCGATGAATCCGATGAAAATGCTATGTAAACTTGTAAACGTTTGGTCTTCCAATTAATTCTTTTTGCAAATACGAATTAACAGAAATCAGGATATTAAGTTATTATAACATGAAGAATTTATTTAGAAGACAGGTGTATTAATAATACTAAATGTTGTATAAAATATTTCGAAAAAATTGAAATTGGCAGAAACGTGAGGAAAAAATATAAGGTAATTTTTTTTGAATTTTTTTTATCTGGTTTTGTAATGAAATTTTAAACATCACGTTTTGAATATTTATATTAAGGACGTGCTGGAAACGTTACAGAAATCTGTCAGTGTCGAAAAAAGCGACGGACATCGAAACGTGCAGATTTTTAACCAAAAATCGTGAAAACTCTGATTTTCATCATTTTATCTGATTGTAATTCATAAGAATTAAACCAATTTCCATGAAATTTTTGGCATTTAATTAATGCATACAAAACTGCAAAATATGTTCCTCAAATTTTCAATACAAGCCAGCAAAAATAATGTGGATATAATTTTAAAGAAGTTAGTCAATTTTAAATGTGTTAGTTCACTTCTGTCCTCCATTGTATAATATTTCTCATCTTATGATAATATTCAACTAATTCTGCAGTAAAGTTCAGCAACATGTATCTTTCTATAAAAATTGGCTCTCATCGACTTGAAGAAAATTTAGTATAAATATTTTCTATAATAATAAGCGCAAGACATCATTTTATGAAGAATAGCAGGGAACAAATGTAAAGCAATAAATAGAGAGACGGGCTAAGATAAAGTAGCAGGGTAATGTGGGATTGAGGGAAGAACGCACGATTGCATGTCGGAATTGAGAATAAAGAGCAATGAACGGATATAAAGGAAAAACGAAACGTATGAAACTCGTTGAGACCCGATGCAAATACCCGCTCTCTATTATGCAAATAATGCTTGTAACATTGTTATAGCATAAAATGCAATTCGTTTAATATAAATGTAAATATAGCGTACAAAATGGTTGGTTAATTAGCGGAATTCGTTGAATAGAAACCGCCGCCGCCGACGGTGAAAGAAATGTAAATGAAATAAACTTGAAACTAATTCTATTTTCTCTGAACGTGCCCTTCCCTGCTTTTCTATAGGAACACTTATGGAAGTATAGCCTGCATATGTGTATGTGTACTACACGTTGAATACGTAATTTAGCTTAATACATGCTTCTCTGTCGTAATTCCATTGTAATTGAATGCAGAGCATGTTATGTCGTGGAATTTCTGATTCTATTTCAAGATTTCCGATTCATGTTGAAGTTACATCATGATCCGATATGGAAACGAAATTCCACGTATATACTTGAGATAATTTAAAAATATTTCAGTTTGCTGGTTTGCATATAGATAAGAGGCGTATATGAAATGAAAATAAAGTTCTTTGAATTCGTTCATGAATAAAAGATTGATGAAATTATTTTCATCAAGAACGCTTCGCTTTAACAAGTTTTTTTTCTTCCGAGCAATTCGTCATTAAATTAGCAGTAAAGATCAATCTTGCTAGATATGTTTAAGAAGCAATTTGCTTACGTGTTTTCAAAGATATACAAAAAAATAAAATAATAGGAATACAATACTGAAGGCACAAAACATTTAAAGAAAAATACGTATATAAAAATAGAACGTTCTTAATTATCTCCTTTATTTAATATTACATAATATATAAAAATATAAATCTATATTGTTATTCTTTTACCAATGTCATAGTCAACGCGAATGAAGCGGAACTCGTTTCCTCGCAGTTGCTACGGTTACTACCGAACTATGGCACGGGTCATCACAGAGATATTTACCGAACGGCAAACGGTATTCCCAGGCGATTGTCACGTTTTTTCATTACGCCTCAATTTATCGTGGTTGTTCGCTTCGCGAATCGTTTCCGCGTTTGAGCGGTACCAATTATCGGTACATTAGAAAACAAGTGTTTCGCTTTTTTTTTCTCTCTCTCTCTCTCGTGGCATTCGCGCGCAATTCGGCGAGCGTTTGTCCGTGGAACTCGTTAGTCAATGGCCTCACTCATATCTCTCTCTCTCTCTCTCTCTCTCTCTCTCAAAATAAAAAAAAATGTACAACCGGAGAAAGAACACGCGCAACGGGTCGCGGTATTCTAATTCAACGGTGAGTCATGCACGCCTGTGTAGGGCGTGTGTATGTAGCTTCTCCTGGTGGCATGGCAGTGGCGAGTAGAAATATGCGCATACGTTCAAGCGGCGAAAAAGCCTGGGGAATAATAAGCGCGCGCCCGGTAGGACCGCGAATATTCTTCCGAGCGAGATCGAATTTCGTCCTCCCGCGGGTTCCCTCAGGGGTTTTTACCGCGACAACTTCCTACTGAAGAACGCCTCCGTCGCATCGCGCAAGTTTTCTTGCCGTGAAGCCGACTCAACGACAACCGCGTCGCCGTTAATCTCCCGGATGAAATATTAGAAAGAATTCTTGGAACCTGGCAAGGGTTTGTTTCTCCATTTCACGTGAGCGGAAGTATTCTTTCGGGAGGGAAAAAAAAGAACGAAAAAATTGTTATAAAACTTCGTTCATTGATCTTTAGAAAAGGTTTGAGCAATTCTCACATGTAGAAAGGCATGAAAAATTAAGCATTAAATATTATGTCTGAAATCATTCAATAGCTCTGAAAAAAAACAGATCAAAATTTTTGTTTTAATCGCATTAAAAAATAATATGTAATATATTATATAAATTTGTTATAAATGATAAAATGTTTTTAAGAAAAATGAGTTAACTTTCTCAGACAAAAAGTAGACGAAATGTAGCGTTGTAACGGCCTTTTTTCACTGTCAGCCAGTTAACATTCGTGAAAAACATTGTGTTGGTTATCGCGCAGCGTGTCGTAGTGAAATCAAACGTGATTCCTATTCCAAAGACACTGTGAACACGACGCTCAGGTTACAAAGCGTTTTCCGCGGATGTTCCCTTCTTCGTGTCGCTACCGACGTCAGACTATTCACCCAGAATAATTACAGGGTGATCTCAAAGTCTAATTGGATCTGCCTGAACTATCCGCGTACATCAAAGTAGCTTGAGATGTAACACGGGATGGTTTGACACCGTGCCTCGATCTTATTAAACAGGTGGCCGCCACTATTATTTAGTAGGAATACAAGGAACTTAGATCCTAATCATTGCCTCCAGTTGCTACCAGTATTAATTCATACTTCGTACACGAATAAAATGAATTTCGATAAAAGTTTTAAAATAAAAGAGTTTATGTTTGTTAAAAAGAGAAAGCGAAAATGCAAGAAAGAGATACTTAAATGTTAAAAATTGTTTTATTTTTTTGCGATTTTTCATTAATTTATAAGTAAAATATGGAGGAATTAAAGATTTAATGTTCAGGGAAGGCTAGGGAAGTATCTTATACTTTTCTTGAGTTAAATGCTAGATTAAGTAAATGACGGACACTTGTTTGAACTAAATCTGTATACAGGACATCCTCGTACAACTTGATATTCCATTAGATTGAAAATTCCAGCGAATCGGGTGACGAACTATGTAAAATCTGTCATGTACGAATATAATCGCGAATATACACAGTTCACGGAACCCCAGTAGAATTTAATGTATGAAGGATAAGTTTATTCGAGAATCGGGAATCTGCCGCGCAAGGCAGCGCCGCAGCAGCATGCCGCCTCCTTTTCCACTTCATTTGTCCTCGTTAAATTTTCTCGATGACGTGTCCCGAGGAAGCGAAGCGTCGACGAAAATGGGAGAATAAGCGAAAAAAGAGGGATAAAAAGAAAAAGCCGAGATGACAGCGGGAAGAAAAATGGCACGAGTCAGACCTATCAGAGAAGTGTCTTCAATTTCTTATGGATTATCCGATCGATGATATTTTTCAACGCGCAGCTCGCCGACTTCTCTATTTCATAAGCCGTTCTAATATATTTCTTCTCCCTAATTATTGTTTACTGTGTTCTATTTTTATATAATTCCTCTTTGGCACGACGTATCCTTCCCTTTCCATCCTTTTAATGACAGAGCATGCATTTCGAATTTTCACAGCGTATATTGATAAAAAGCGATACAATTTTTTCTGTCTAAGCAAATGGCACGTAATCTAAGGCACTGGAAATTATTTTTTACTTTCATATCGTTTTAAAGAGATGTCTACGTTCTCAACAAAATATCCATGTTCATAAAAGTATTTGATAAAAACTTCATTAGTTTTTCCTGGAATCGTTGTTACACGATGAATTAATTGTTCGAGCGATACGGCGGAAATAAAATACCTCGAACGGCGAGGAGAAGACCAGAACCAGTGTAAATAGCGCGGAACGAACATGAAGCGGAAACGGACAATGTCTTTCGTGATTTCGAAATCCTGTGTTTCGTTGGACAGCCGTCCTGTTCTGTTATCACGGCTAGTAAACACGAAGAAATTACGGTCAACTGTGATACTCGGTCTCGTCCTTTATTCGGAAAGCCAGAAAACTTTTCTTCTAACCCGACTTCCTTCGCTCCAGTCGCGTGCCGCAATATTTTGTTCTCTTACTTCCTTATTTCACACGAGTTTTTCTGTCCGTATTGGCGTTACCTTTGTTCACCGCGCGAGAACACAAATTTTCGCTCAAGAATATACAGTGGTCACAATTGAGGTCTGAGAGAAATGAAACTTGTAGAATATTACGTACACAATAATGCGTAAGAGTTGTGCAACACTTTACGATCATGAATGCAATATTAATAATACATAGCGATTAAGAGTACTCCTGTAGTTCGATTCATGTATTTTAAAACAATATACGAAATTAAAAACTTAATCTGAATTGCATTTCATTGGATTGATATCACTGGGATTGTGGTAATTAAATAAATTGATACATGATTATGGAGAGAGTAAACCAATTACTTGCTCTCGTATATTTCATTATCCAGAGTGATTCGCCGCGTTTGATCATTGAGGAATTTACATATTCGAACTTCATAACGTGTACGAGTAAATTATTTCATTATAATTCACAAATGACGCATGTGTATTAACAAGTCACTTTTCATTTGCGTACTATTAATTTTTCCTCGTGTTTTAAAAGCTCTTCTTTTTTCATTTTCATGATGTTAATATATGTATTACAAAGAAATAATTATCGTACTTGTAGTTAATTTTTATCAATACAAATAAATAATATCACAGCGCACGTGCATCATTACAAGAATTACATATTTGAATACGTAATTATAGCATAATNCATGTGTATTAACATGTTTCGTCATTATATCAAGTCACTTTTCATTTGCGTAGTATTAATTTTTCCTCGTGTTTTAAAAGCTCTTCTTTTTTCATTTTCATGATGTTAATATATGTATTACAAAGAAATAATTATCGTACTTGTAGTTAATTTTTATCTTATAATAAATAATATCACAGCGCGCGTGCATCATTACAAGAATTACATATTTGAATACGTAATTATAGCATAATTTACATTACCTTATTCATGTTTGTAATGGATTAAAATTCACACACACACACATTTCCTAATTTATTAAATTTTCGTTGATCGCATTATATCAAGAACTTGCATAACATTAATTCATCTTTTTTTTCTACATATATTTTATATATATATATATATGATTTTGTCCAATCTTTTACTGAAAACGATATCATGAAGGTTAATACTCGTGTATTGTTAACTGATTTCGTGCATCTGCCAATATGGAAAGTATGAGCAATAAGAGGAATGTAATCGTAAGTTTGCCGATGCATTTGCTATGATATCTTCGCATCAAGTTTTGTATAAGCTATTTACATTCATCGTTCGCCTAAGGCATGGTAAATACGGTAACGTATCTAGAGAAGATTGTTACGGATATTCCGGACGTAATGTAAAGAAATGAGAAATATTAAACTGTATCGTTGATTCAACATCTCATGTCAAGAATTACGAACTCCTGTTTCGCAATTATAATTTAAATTAACCGCAAACTACAAAATAATATACATATGCAATAAGGAATCAGTAAAAGTAGGATCCGGCGTGGCGTCAGTACGCGTAGATGCACCGGTATTCATTCAACTCGATTATTGTACGTGTCAATACGAGCCGTTAATGCAATCAAATTCTGACGGGAAGGAGCGTGTCAATCACTGGTAAAGTAAAAAATCATACGTCAATCGATAGCTCGGGGATAATTACTAAACAGAGGGATAATCCACTGATCTCGCAAGCAATCTTCATGGTTTTTAATCATTAAATTTGCTTGACGTAAATATTCTGACATGAATGTTGTCACTGGACGATTGCTAAATTTTTTAAGACAAGTTTCTTTTAAATGGAAACAAGGAAAAATTATTATTATGCATACAAAAATTATACATATATGTAGCAAGAAATAGCATTACAAGAGTTAAACAAAGTATTGTCTGACAAAAGATTGCAAGTTTTTGAAACAATTATTTTGTAATTCACTTCTCGGATTCATTCTTTGACATTTATTCTTTCTACATACTTTTCGATTTTCTATTTGTAGAAAATATTTGTATTTGTAAAAAAATTGATAACTAATTTTTCTAGGTCGCCTTATTAACAGATTTTGATAAGCAAACTTAGGATGACGTATTGGTCGGATGGGAAAGCTGTTTGTGGAAGCTATTTGAAGAATCTTATATCCCGATTTTGGAACTGCTTTTCGGTACGGAATAAACGGAAGAAATATCTTTTCCGCGTACCTAGTTTTCGTTTTATCTTATTTTTTCTTCCCATGCGGATAAACCTTTTTACCGTATTCACATCGGCACTTCTTGTCGAGCATATTTCGTGAACCAACCTTCTCTTCTATATTTTATTCGCAACAGTATTGTGCATTCGTGTGTGAGTTGATCATCCAATAAAGAAAGTAAACCTCTCTGGGTTCTTCATGACTAAATTATTCAACCTCTTCATAACGTGAATAAAATCCCGGGTAGAAATTTCGTGTAAACGCTAACTAGGGCCCAATTAATCTTCCACGATATATGTATTCTAGGCCCTAATTAGGAACCAACTTGGGGCCTATATAGGCATGTCTCAGAAATTTTTCTAGGGCCTATACTTTTATCCAAGATAGGCCCAACATATTTTTTCGAGAGGTAGGGACGCCAAGATACCTCTGTCGTAGATATATCATGGATGGTAAAACAGGGCCTATAAGGGCATACCTATTTATGCCATTACAACTACTGCCTACGTAGGCCCTCTATAGGCTACGTAATTATAATATACGTAGGCCATTATAAGGGCTGCCTTGTTATTGCCTACACAGGCCCTATATGATAACTAGCCAGTCTGGACAATTTTCTACACGAGATTGTGTTTCCATATTATTGGTAATCACCTTTAGCTTAATATAAAAGTATAATAATCAAGTGATTATAAATGAATATAATTAATGATCGCGTAAATGAGTGACAAAATTTTTCAGTGAAAATATAAAAATACTGTTTGGTTTCAATATAGCAAGGATAACAACTTCAGAAATGGTACCTGATGGAAGAAAACAGTAAAATCAGTTTAATGTAGATGGACCCCACTCCGGTTCTTCCGATTTCCATTCTAAAAAGTAGATTACGTGGCACACTGTTGTCTCATGAAACATTGATGAATTAATCTCCTTCAGGGATCAACCGAACGTTCTGGCTTTCAATCTTTGCAGTGGACTCTCGAAAGGTCGTTTTTTCTCCTATTGGATAAGATTATCTTGGTGGACAGAGTTGTCCTTAAATCCGCGTGAGATAACTAGATAAACTGAAGAAGGGAAATTAGGTTCAATTAATTATGCTTTAAATTTTAAGCTACTTTTGCTGAATCCTACGGATAAATTAATTAATTACTTTACTGTTGACAATGATAATGAACAATTACGAAGCTTTCAAACAGGATTTTTAAAGAAAGGACATCCAATGAATTAGAAATTATATTTATTAAGAAGTTATAGTAACATTTCTCTTTTATCATATACCATTAGAATGTTTAAATAGTTTTTGGAATTTATTAATTTTGTTTTTAATACATGCTTCGAAATCAATCCCACAAAATTATTATATCTTCTTATTGTATAGCCATCATATTTTACTAATAGGACAGTTACATTTAATTTCCCTGCGCTCGCAAGGTTCATGTTACTGTATTAGACTAGCACAGCAACTAGTCATTGTCATTGTGGTATCGTGTGCGCTAATTACAGGTATTGTTCCACAACGTGAGCCAATTTACAAGGATTAGAAGCGTTTGCTTGTTAATTGTGCAGACACAATGCTTCAATTTTGTATAGTTCAGATAAAAGCCCTACTATCCAATTCGATACGACGTTAACACATTCGAATTCAATGATGCTAATATTTGGAGGTATAGGAAATGTAATAAAATGAATCAAGGTCACTTGGATCCAATTGAATTTGAGGTTTATCCTGCAGATAAGCAGAATAACTAGAATACTGATATTATTATAGCAGTAATAGGAATCATAGCAAAGAGTATGAAAAACATATTTCTTTAATATGAAAATTCATTCTTTCCGAAAATCTTCCAATTATAATATAAGATGATGAGGCGCGAAGTCAATTTTGCAAGATCCCACAATGAATATGCACGTAAAGATCACAAACTCACTTGGGAATCGAATTTCGGATCAATAGCACTTGCATATGATCGATGTTCCATTTGCAATATTCGGGAAGGATGCATACCTATTTCCAAGCTTCGTTTGTCTATGAGAGCCATTTGTCAATGTTGGTGGCCAAACTCAAATGACTATTTCAGACAAATTCCCTTTGTTGGCCCATTTCAAGCTTTGAAGGACTGTTACACCATGTGCGTAGTTAATATCAATGGGAAGAGTTGAGTCACACTAAAAGGCATAAGTGATGAACGCAAATATGAATTTAAAAGTTGGTTATAATTAAACTGTGGATTTTATGAATTTGTAGAAAACCGTGTCGAAGATGTATCCTTACATCTTCCTATGCATGTAATGCACGAGAATATATGTCTACCATTAAAATTAATTAATAAAAGTTGCATTACGCGCGAGCTTTTATTTAACTTCACCTGTCTGTACGTTTGTATGTCCTGAAATCTTACGAGTTGATTTTGAATAATTCGCGAATAAGACGCTTTCTCTTTTTGTACCTTGCGCGACACGCTTTTACTAAAGTTGTCTTCTAATAGAGATGTAAACATATGGAGCTAAAGATAAGGGTACGAGTACAAGGGCCAAAAGAAAGAAAATATTCAGCATGTACTAGTGAATAAAAATTACTTTTCCTTTGTTTAGTTCTTCAAATTATACTAAACCTTGCTTTTTAAAAATAATTTTTTTCTTCATTTTTTACGTGTAAACACAGTTGATTTATGATAAAATTTCTACGTTGATAGTAACGCTCTGATTAATAATTGCGCATCTTATATCAACAAAAATTAAATAGATATCTGCTGTTTTTTCTTCCCATGCGGGAAGTATGAAGTCAAATGTATACAAATGATAGATTTTTGCTAAATTTTGCAAATTAATATCTAACGTCTAAAACCAGGTTGGTCTTTGTCGAAGTTGCTCTACTGTACGATAATGGTCGGATGATCACGCAGAATTCGAGCTTCCCTATTCATGATTGTTTATCGCCGCTAATTAGTATTGTATCAAGGACAAAGCGTTGTTAGAATAACGTAAATGCACCGGGTTAACGATAATACCGAAACTAGCTCATGGCGCTTTTCCACCTACCCCTTTGCAACGTGCACCACGACGAGATTATTGCGCGGTTCTAACAAAAGGGACTGGTATTTCCTTCAGCGGCTAGCCGAATAATTTATCTACTTGGTCTAATCTAAGTAATCTCTGAACATTATGCGTTTGTTTATTTCTACGTCTTGAATCCCGTTTCCGTTGATGAACACTAATTCACTTAACGCAAATCAAGACATTTTCTTCGACCCGAACAAGATTTCATTTGAGATTCATTATGCTTACGAAGAAAATCTAGCAAGGTTTGGATAAGTAGAAAAAAATGAACATCTTCATGTTTCGTTGATTATATTTTATCAGTGTACCGAGTGTGGACTAAAAATTTGTTTCGCTATAAACATTGCATGAGAAGCCCCATTAAAGTTTACGGAAACAAATAAAACGTTTTAAAAAGCATTAAAACGTAATATAATTCGCGAATCATGTTGAATCGTGCGGATTAAATTAAACTGAATAGATGCGCATATTCCGCTCGATTAAATGTTTTAAAATATTTAACATGTCTTCGCAATCGCGCGGGTATGTAAATGGACGCGCTTTATATTCCGTACGGGAAATAATAAAACGAACGACCGAGTTTCGCCCGAAAGCCGGCTTATCCGATATCGTCGTTGTACAACGCAACGGGCAAAATTTTTGGCACTCCCTATGACAAACTCTTTGCTCTCCGCGCGGGGAACGGAACCGGATTCCAGCAATCATGCGACTAACAGCGGAACGTTCGTTCGGTTCGCGGCTGAATAATCTAGGTCATGCGGAATAATTTTCGAGCGAATCGAGTGAGCCAAGTAAACTGAGAACGCGCGATTGAATGTAAGGAAATCAGCGAACTGAATTTTAGATGTAGGGAACTTATCCGCGCTTCCCCTGTATCGCATGCTCCGAGAGACGACGTTTCATTGCTGTCGTGCAAGAAAATTGGTCGATTTGTACCCATTAACTTTGCAAGTACTAATCTATCTCGGTTTTCATGATATAATATGCGTAAAATCAATTATTCGCATTAAGTACAACACAAAATTCGGAATACAAGAAGTTTTCCAATATGGCGCTTGTTAATCGGGTTTCATACTTTTCTTTACACGATAATCTTGCGTCTGTTTCGATATCTAATGTTCGTCGTGGAGCGATTTAATTCTACCATGATGAGAAATGTAAAATACGTATGAAATTATATATACATATTATATAATTCATATATGTATGTATGCGCACATATATAATTTTAGCAAATAACGTCTGGAGATATTGTTTTAGACGCTCGTTTGAAATTAAGAATTCTCGATAGATTTATTCTACTTTAACTGACGGACTTCGTTGCCTTCTATGATAAACTGATGCAAAAAGTGAAGGAAGTGAAACTCTAGAAGCTATCAATGTCTTATTGCAAGCTATTTTCCGAACTGACAGAAAACCTATACAAATTGTGTGGAAGTAACGACTTAAGTTGGAACGCAATTATACCGATATCAGATACACGGAGAAAATAATTGTTCCTCGCCACCACTTTCTTCGAGTTGCTCGATATTCAACTGGAAAGACCGTTTGACTTTTTTCAATGTCGATATTNGAAATTTGGAATACAAGAAGTTTTCCAATATGGCGCTTGTTAATCGGGTTTCATACTTTTCTTTACACGATAATCTTGCGTCTGTTTCGATATCTAATGCTCGTCGTGGAGCGATTTAATTCTACCGTGATGAGAAATGTAAAATACGTATGAAATTATATATACATATTATATAATTCATATATGTATGTATGCGCACATATATAATTTTAGCAAATAACTCCTGGAGATATTGTTTTAGACGCTCGTTTGAAATTAAGAATTCTCGATAGATTTATTCTACTTTAACTGACGGACTTCGTTGCCTTCTATGATAAACTGATGCAAAAAGTGAAGGAAGTGAAACTCTAGAAGCTATCAATGTCTTATTGCAAGCTATTTTCCGAACTGACAGAAAACCTATACAAATTGTGTGGAAGTAACGACTTAAGTTGGAACGCAATTATACCGATATCAGATACACGGAGAAAATAATTGTTCCTCGCCACCACTTTCTTCGAGTTGCTCGATATTCAACTGGAAAGACCGTTTGACTTTTTTCAATGTCGATATTAATTCAACATTCACCTCCGACTCGCCTTTTCCGCTACACGACGCAATGTGTAGCGAATAGATCATCGCGATCAATAGATAGATAATGATCGAATAAGATACCTTGGCATGCATCACAGCCCCTCTGAAATTTATTGCACGAGCCGTCGGGCGACGTTGAATATTTTAGAATGGCAGATCAGAGGATGACGTACAATATCGCGTCAGGTTCGATTGGATATTTTTCAAGCACTCGTGAGAGATTGAATGAAATCCGTATTCAATAGCGAGATTGTCTTTATAGCTTTAGGATATTATTCCAAAACATTCTTCCTTCCGATAGAATGGAAAATGTATAGGGCAAATCCACAAACGGAAATTTTATTCTTAGGTATTTTTTATTAGTTTCCGAGGCATTAATGAAAGAAAAACAAAAACTACATTGTGGTGCGGTATGTATAATTTAAATGATTTTTCTACATGGGTTACCGAAAACGAATTGAACCCCTTTACTGCCAGACATATACTACTTATGTATGTGGCACATGCAAAGGATGCCACGTCGTATCTGCGTAGGTCTGACATATGGCCCCAATGGCAATAAAAGGGTTAAAGAATACATTAACCCAGAAAGGAGTAAGAGAATTATGTTTGTGTGTTGTTAGAGCGTAAGATATGGAGTCAGAGTTCCTTCTTGTGACAATACCTATGTTATGCGAACTGCCACTTTGTTCTGGTCAGTTCACCGCTATGGAACGAATGGGTTATGCAGAGAACGCCGGACTGTGTAAATATTTGCTCGTCGCGGAGAAGATACACGGGGTCGAGTGCTATTGCTACCAGCGAAATTTTTGCTTTCATGCACCGGGCATTCGTACGTCACGGGTTATCGCTCCATTTCTATTCTTTCTTCTTTTTTCATTTAGAATTTCGACCGAAATATTTTCGTACACAACGAAATGTTCGTACAAGCGCACCTAATGAAATACTGCCGCTGAAAAAAAGCGGGGAATTTTAGGAACGAAAAGTGGAGATAACGTGGAAATTACGATGAGGATAATTTTGTACAAGATTATGTTTTACAGAGTTTACACACTTTTCAAACTGTACGCGTGAACCAAAAATTGTAAAAAGTTTATTTCATTCGACGTTTTTGTACAACTATATTATTCCATTATCTCGCTGAGACTGCATTTTATGAAAGAACTGTATTTTCTATGCTTGTGAGTCTATTGAAATCCAGGAATACAATAGTTTTTATTACTTCTCGTATTATATCCATTATTACTTCACTTTTAAACAAAAGAGGATTATGAATGTTACGAGATTATTTAAATTACAATATGCAAATTACATTTCGAAAATGTATTGTTAAGCTAAAATTGCTAAACGAAGCTAATACTACTATAATTTCTTATAAATATATTCTTATATTTCAACATAATTAATCATATTGGAAGTGGAGCAAAAAAGAGCGGGACTTGTTTCTGCTTCGAAGAATCGAAAAAGAGGAACTATAGGTCTTGGACTTTCTTTTCGTTGCTCGGAAAAAGCAGTCGATGTACCGAGCGAGCGCGCTTTACTCGAAGAATAGTGGCGAAAAGTATTATCGAAAGAGCGAATTCGAGAGGTCGAGCAGACCGGACCGGGGCCATAGGAGAGTTCTGTATTCATAGGAGGGAAGAGCCAACCAGCCTAACCTGTCCCTCCGTTCGGCCGTGCGATAAATTCGCCTCTGTTGACGCGGGAATTGAATTTCGTGTAGCGTAGCCGAGGGCCAAGGCAGAAAGTCAAACGAATTTTTCGTTCTGCGAGGATGCATCGAATAGATGCTTTCGATAAAACGCGGCCGGGACGGGAAACCCTAATTCCTGAGTATAGGAAATGTCGGGCATGCCTCTTATATCACGCTTGAAAAATGGTTTTAGACTATTCGATGCTAGAAAATCACCATCTGTTAAAATTTTAGTTTACGTGCTAAATAATTTTTGTACGGTGTTGCATTTCAATTTTGTAGTGAGAAAATGTCAATTTTGGTTGAACTTCGTTTCGGGGTACTATGTTTCGTTTAATTTTTTTCACACAGGAAGTACTGAAACAAAAATGTTACCCCGAAATAAAGTTAGTTCCGATTTCTATTGATACTGGGAGATATTTTGCATGCATGTAGATACATGTATAAAAAAGGCGTGTAATAAAATAGAAATAGGAAGGTACCATTGGAAATTGTTATTTTACGTGTAATACGAAATACAGATTGTACTATATACGACTGTATGAATATTATATCTGCGATAGGTGAACGATACTTTGGTGCAGTGAATAGAATTTTAAGCAGTGCGGCGGTAACAGAATCCAATCATAATCAGGATTGGGTCAGAGTTATAAATTAGTAATAATTAACTTGGACCCTTAATCGGTGAGCAGCTGTGAATTCGTGCGTTCGATATAATCTCGCTATATTAATCCCCGGTGACGATAATCGGTGTCATTACGTACGATCGATCGAATCTTCAATTATCACCTGTTTCTCCTTGCTCTGTACTTAATGCTGGCAGAACATCTGTTTAATACAGCGGCTAACGAGATTACTAATTCCGTGACATGCTAATCATTGAAATTTTCGGTGATTACAAAATTCAATTCGGTTCAGACGGATAATTATAATTAATCAAATTCTATTTTAAAAAGTAGTTTCATGTATATTTGCATGAGGATCAAAAACCTCCTTCAATATTTTAATGTAAAAATGGAAATTCTACTTCGCAAATTGACAAACAAGCGCAATCTCAAAACGCTTTTTACCTATTTTTCTTTTTTCTCGCGCTTTCACCGAAGTTGTCCGCGACTCATCGTCAGTTCGTTGTTGAAAAAAAAGAAGGAAGGAAAAGGAAAACAACAGCAACGTGCTCTCGGGAGAGACGATTGCTCGCTCTCAGACATAAATCTCTCGGCTGGTTTCTGCCTCGGCGTTTGGCCCGTTTTTCACGGTTTGTTTGATAGCTAGTCGTCTCGAAAGCGCACTCGACACGTGAGCGCGACAGTATTCTTCAATTTAATTGCCGTACCGACGGCCCGCTAATTATCCCCGCTCCGTTTATATCCTATAAGTATCGTCACAGGCGATCTTTATATTAGCGAGGCGAACGCGCATACGCTCCGGCGAAGACACGTCGAGGTTTTTCGTTATGTAATTTCTACTGCCGAATGCTGCAGTTCATTTCTTTCTGGAACCAAAAGGGAAATGTAATCACGTTTACCTACTCCTTTCAGCTTTTCAAGAATTCCTCGCCTTTTTTGTTCTCCTTTGAAGAAGTACAATGACGTTGGTCATACAGTAAAGTAAGGTATTTGAAGTTATCAAATCAAATGTGTCACGTATAGTTCTATGCAAACGGTCGGTTAATGATTCTATATCCATAGGAATATTTTTATGTTTAAGACTTGCTTTTCGAGAAAAATGAGATTAAACATAGCAGTTTTCATAATGGTTTCACAAATCAGGATGAAAACGTTTTAATAAAAACCTAAGTGTTAATGTGTTCAATGTGTTGAACTAAATTATTATGCACATTTTTATAGTAAATTATGCATATTTTCCAAATTCTAAAATAATGTTTGCTTATATGTCCCCATCAGTGTTATTACCGTTGGAATATACCTAGGTTTGATAAAACCCTATTAAAAAAATTGAGGAGTATTAAATCTGGCAATTTAAATGGCTTACCGACGCGTGTTAGAAAAATCACGTGACTACCCTAGCCCCTTAAGTGTCAATGAGCTTCTTACAATTAGACATGATAGTTCACTAGATATTCATATTCGTGTCCGATGTTCATGGGAAGGTTTAGGTTAGGGACGCGGGAGCAAAGTGAACTTGAGCGATCAGTTACGTGGTTTATAGCACAATTTCCTGTCGCGAGGTCCCTTTACCGGATGGATGAAAAGCCCGGCAATGATTCGCTTACAGCGGCGGCTCGTTTAAGCTCGCTCATCCTCTTTCCTCTCTCTCTCTCTCTTGCGATTCCTATATTCCACCTCTACGCTGTGAGGTGGGTGGAAAGTGTTCATAGCAAGTCGACCGTGTGAGATCGTGCGCGTGCGTGTCCCGCGTGCACGCGTGATCGCCACCCCGCCGCAGCGTCCACGCCGTCGTGTTTCGTGCACATGGTTGAACAATGCACGGTCCAGGCATCTATGCGCTGATCAAAGTGTCCGGCGAACGTGTCCACACCGTTAGTATAGATTTCTGTGTGGCGAATAGTTTGTCCCATAGGCGTCACACAAAAATGCCTACTCTAAATTTTTAGATCCATTAAAAAAAATTATAAGATTTATTCAAAAATTTTCTTTTTTTTGTACTTATTAATACTTACAGATCTGTCTCGTTGGTAACTATAGAGAATTAGGAATCTTCTTAATATGAATTTAATATTAGTTTTTTTCTTACATTGTTGTATATCATTGTAGTTATTTGAAATCATATATTTCAATGACATTATTTCAACATCATCGATATTGCTTTTCTCTTGATTTTCTCGAATATTTTTGCCGTAAGTAAAATTTAAATCTCCTCTTGAATTCGACTTTCAAAATGGAAAGTAATTTAATCAAGATTCAATCACGATAAGTAAACGTTACTGATAAAATTGTAGCTACCTGGTGGGTGTCGCAGTTCCTGTGCGATTGAATTCCGTGTACTACATTATTCGTGTCTCTATTTAAATAGGATATATGATCAATTTTTGTTGAACGTGGAGTGTTGCTCAGTTATTAACGAAACATTATAATTCATATAGTAATTGTCCATCATTATTTGTTAAAATTCAGTTATTTTATTTGTTCTCATAAACATTCTGACGAAACGTTCGAACTGATGTGTCGACGCTTATGTATCGCACGTATTCCCGACAGAAAAGCGAGCTTCACCGGGTGCTTACCCTTTTCTAGGGACATAGACCCGAAGGGACGGAGATCCTGCAACTTATTAAAGGTCTGCGAGATCTGTCTCCCCTTTGAGCACTAAAACGAACGCGCGTTGGTAACAAGGGGTGTGTCGTCGTTCAACCTTAAGAGCGGTATGAAACGAGACGTGATGGCTCGGTCGATCGCGTCGATTCTTGAGAAAAAAAAAAACAATCTCTGTTGCCGTGAAAAGGGCTGAACTCTCCTTTGACGTGGAATTTTTTTGTTGACAGAAAATTCCTATCTACTCCAACACGTTTTAACTGTGAGAATTTATATCAGATTAAATACAATTAATTCGGACGTTCAGATTGAGGATGAAACATGAAAATGTATTAAAAGCAAAACACGGAACAAATGAAAATCTAAATTATTTTATGACGGCAAGCAGGGTCGCTGTATTTTTTACGTGCTCAATTGAAAGCCGTGTTGCCGGAAATCGTGTTAACGAAGTTCGTAATTCTGGAATGTAATTAGCTGGCTGTCGCTAGCTGGAAATGTCGGATGCACGCATTTTATTCGATGTAAAAAAAATAAAAACTCGGGTTTCGAATAATGTGCGCGAAACGAATGTAAATGTAAATTGACTGAAATTATCCGAACTCACGCGGGCGGTCAGTATCGACAGAATCAAAAGTAACAGGGAAAATGTTTCGTCCGTATTTCGTCCCGTTGTTTTTCTCTTGCATCGGCATTTGCGTTATTTTTTCAGAGTCGTCGTTTTTAATTAGTTTCGTTTGTATTCGAAGCGTTCGTAGTTCATATATATTTAGATAACGTGTAATGTTTATCACACATTATTATACTTTGTTTAAATCGTTGGAATTAAGCGAGAAATATATACATAGGTAAATGAATAATCTGTTTCTGTATCCATACATACAAATTAAATACGTATGCCCTCTTTTCAATCAGTCAAACAATGAAACATTACATTTATTGCTTTCATTCATCATTATCAGTGAATTGTAATTATTCATAATTGGTGATTTATTAAAATTTTCAATCTAGATAATAAATGAAGAAGCATATAACACTGACGCTGTACAGTCTCCAATTTTTCCTTTACGACATAAGTAGCATGAAATGCCCAACAACTTTTCCGGTTTCAATCAGAAAATTGTTATTCGCTTGTTTTTCTGCTCTGGCAAAATATGAAGATCACCCCTTTTTTTCTCTATGTATAGCTGAAATCACGAGAGAATAACCTCACTTCGCGCAGCTTGGAGGTAGTGGGGTAACCGAATATGTAGTTCCGAGTAGTGGCGACGAAATTGACAGCGTTAGACAGAAAGAGAGATATGCATACAATGATCGAAAACTGGTCTTTGCGTAAGGTTATTCTCTCGTGAACTCAGCATAGACGTAACTGCCGTGACAAAACCAAATTTGTCTGTTCACGTGGCAGACTTCTCGATCGAATAAACTAGAAGTATGCAAACAACATCGCATACGATATTGTGTGATAAGAGAAGAAAGGGTTGAAAACACATGAGGATCCTCTCTCGGAAGTTATGTCGGACAGCGAATAGAAGCGACCCTTATCTATTTACGCAGACAAGCCAGAGCGAGACAGAAAGAAAGGGAGGAACGTATCCCCGGCGACGTCGATGCTTCGACGTCCAGGGGCTACATTCTGCCATCAGCCGGCCGGAAATTCGTATACCATCATGGAAAATATGAGAGGGCTCTCTTAAAGGATGAATGAAAACTTGCGCAATTCATTTCCGAACAAGTCAGGCAACTCTGCATTCATGTTCAAGATCCAGAAGAAACGTCATATTTTAAAAAGAGATGTGGGTATTATATTGAATATTGTATTTTTAATATGGCAGAAAATAAGTGGCCCACTTCTATAAAATTATTCTAAACTAAAAGTAATATCGATTTAACACAGCACTTTCTATTTGTAATGTACGGAAATAATTTAGTGTTGTCTATAACATGTTATGCAATTTGTGGTGTTATCGGATTTTACCGAGAATTTTAATATTCTATAAATTATCTGTAACAGATAACAGATTTCAATATTCTATAAATTATCTGTTACAGACTCTCAGTAAAATCCGACAACACCATAAATTGCAGCGTGTTTCATACACAATGTACAAAATTTCTTTTTGACAGCACACAGTGGTACGTTAAATGCATTTTAGCTGAACTCATTAATTTCGATGAATAAAATACACAGCGCCAAGTGCAAAACCATTTTTCAATTTTGACTGGTTTCTCGCGCGGTGCGGAATCGGAACGTGATTTAAAAGCAAGCTTCGTGTATAAAAATGATCCGTGACAGGTTTAAAGTACACTGGGTGCATTTTTATACCGAGGTGGAGTAAAGTTACACGACAAATGGTATTTGTCAGCACGGCTCTGCGTAACTCAAACACGTACCACCGCTTCTTTCGAGAACGACGCGAAGCGAAGGGTCACAAATGTATTTCGTCCACCGCGGGAGCGTGTTTTTTCACTTCGCCTCGGAACCGGGGACCGGTTCTTTTGGGAGAAAATCGAGGCGTGGATTTTTCGTTCTCTCGATTTCAATTCCATTCACTTCGCCGCGGACTTATTAAACTCGTCCCAATACGCTAGAAATATTCTACACTGTAAATCATTTTATTCTCACAAACGAGTATGTTCTACTACTTCATAATTAAATAAAAATATCGGATATAAGTATAATGGATATACAAAGTATTTGCGTATTATTTATTTAAAACAAAATAATTCTTTTAATATTGATACATTCAATTTTCAAGTTTTTTGGGAGATTAGTTTATTACATGATGTATAAATAAAATGATAAAAATACAGCAATACACCAAAATCACAGGCAAAAAAATGAAATTCGCTTCTTGTTTATTTAAAATCTTATTTATTTAAAAGCCTGTAATGAAATTGTGTATAGCATATCGTAAAGTTCGATATTAATTTTGTTTAACACTTTGTTTGTGAATCATGTAATAAGCTGATTCTTCTAATTTCTCAATGTATTAGAAAAGTTATTCTGTTTAAAAAAATATGTCAAGCACTGTCTACAATCAGTGAATATAAAAATAACGTTTATCGTACACGAACCCAACAATAGTATTGGTGGTACTATTTTATCTTTTTGGATTTCTTAATTTCCCGGCCAATATGGCGCGCTATTAGTTTCTCTCGTGTTCAATGTAGTTCGCAACTGTTTAATGCAGCCGCTATAAGGTACTTAAGTACTCCATTTAAAAGACAATTGCTACGTAAAAGAATCCGACAAAATTAGGAATGCAAATTGGCGGAATGAAGCGCTGCTGCTATTTTATTTTCGTCGTTTTAGTTTTCTTGCGAATTACTGTATAGAATTCAGACTGTCAAAACGAAAATACGACATATGAAGAAACTTATTCGAATATAGCGACCTTCGTTTTTTAGTGAACAGGATGATTAATATCAATATTTATTTGTGTCAGAAAATTATGAAATAAGTATGTTTGGGAATTATGAAGCTAATAAATATTTTATAACGATATCTCGTAATGTGTGGAATTTAGGAATCTATTATGTCAC